>BOPP01000150.1:1071717-1083067 GCA_017312745.1 Gryllus bimaculatus | reverse complement strand
AGCGGGCGT
Organism: Gryllus bimaculatus; assembly: GCA_017312745.1. Classification (NCBI taxonomy): domain Eukaryota; kingdom Metazoa; phylum Arthropoda; class Insecta; order Orthoptera; family Gryllidae; genus Gryllus; species Gryllus bimaculatus. Next base: position 1,083,058 of record BOPP01000150.1, on the reverse strand, counting down.
GGGGCGAAGGGCGTGGGCAGCCGGCGAGGGGCAGGGCGAGGGGGGGGCGAGAGTGGGGGCCAGGCGAAGGCGAGCGGAAGTATCGGCCGCTTTCGGAGGGCGGGGTGAGAGCGTGTGCAAGGGCGGGGGCGAGGGGGGGCGAGGGGAGGGCGCCGGCGAGGGCGAGGGGAGGGCGCGGGCGAGGGCGAGGGCGGGGCGAGGGCGAGGGGAGGGCGAGGGCGAGGGGAGGTTAGGGCGATGGGGAAGGCGATGCGATGGGGGCCCTCGCCCTCGCCCTCGCCCTCGCCCTCGCCCTCGCCCTCGCCCTCGCCCTCGCCCTCGCCCACACGCTGGGCCTCTTGGCCTTCGCTTTGCCTTTGTCCCCTGCGCTGCTAAAAGATGCTCCACACATTCAGCATTCGCCGAGAAGCGAGCGACTGCTCGCCCTACCAAGAACAACTGATGTGCTCGGAAATGTTCATTTCATTTGATATCTCCATAAGGCCGACACGCGGTGAGTGGTGTCAGCACTGAATGTTCGTCGCTCGATAAATAGCGACCTATCCACACTACTCAGGATTCGGTGAGTAGTCGCTTACTACTAGCCGAATACCGAATGTGTGGAGACGTCTTAACCATGTCCATCTAGTTCTACTCTTAGAAGTTCTGCAACCAAAAAAATGAGCAGTACACGCTTACACTATACAATTGTGTGAGAATAAATGGTATAAATCGTTATGGCTTGTAGAAGAAAGGGCCGAAAATAATTTCTTTTTGTTGGGAAATTTCATTTAACGAAGTTACAAATGTAAGATTTGCTCCTGGTTAGTAGTCAAATTATCTTGAACTCGTGTTTTGCAGGTATACGAAATCTGTTTGATTGTGTCAGAACGTGAATCTGTCGAATACCAGTGCACGATGAGTTGCCTAACAAGATGTATACGTCACGTATGTCACTTACGTTTATGAGTTGGTCCGGCACATGTTCATTGGAAAAGCACCGTAATTTAGACATAGCTTAGACATGGATTAGATATAGTAATTTCAAAAAGTGAATATTCCTAGGTCTTACTGATTCACGGCGCATAGATTACTTAATTTATGTGTTGCGGTAGAGTATGTCGATTCAGGTGATTTAATAAGTCGAATGAAAACACGTAGCCTTGTCTATCAAAACAGAATTTTTAAGCTTATTTTTGTTGGGATTAAAAAAGTTCTTAAAAATATCGGAATAAATTAAAAATAGAAGCAAAGAAAAATTTTACGTGTCCGCGTTTCCGTTTTGTTGCAGATTTGCTGGAGAATATTCAGACGAAACACCTGCGGGAGCTTAAAGCAAAGAAAGCTCTAAAGAAGAAAGAGAAGTTTGTGCAAGCCGTCACAAAGGCATGGGGAATCCCAGAGGTTAGTTAGTCACTATGGTGTATTTCAACTCTAAGGTGTACAAGGTCCTGGAACGCGTATATTATTCACCAGTGTCTCTCCACATTTTAGCCACAGCGGCACTCTTGACATCACTCTTCGATCACGAAACTCTTAAAGTAAACAATTATTTAGTGGAACCACTTTTTAGTGGCGATAATAAATAACAGCATTTGTGTATTGGTAATGTGGTGAGTTTTCGTTCGCATTTACAATGAAACAATTATAAGAGTCGTCATTGCCAGCAATATTATTTATTATAATAGCAGCTTTCGATGGCTTAGCCATCACCATCAGTTTTCTGTTGCAAGGAAGCCATAAAAACGACTACACTGGTAGCCAAAAGCTAATGTCTAATCAAAGACCCTCTAATCAAAACACATATCCCTAACCGTCCTCCAATATATATATATATTCGTCAGACCTTGAGCAAATATTTTTCTTACTTATAACGCACAGATTTCCAATACCGAGATCTCACTTGTGGTCGTACCGCCACGGATTGCCACCGATGGCGGTTGAGTTGGCGTTTTTCAGCGCAGTGCAACCACAGCGACCGCTCGGCAGCGTGTCTGAGCAGGGCAACTGCCCCGCAAACCGTGCCTGAGGGAAACTGGCGGCTGGGGCGGTGCCCCATTACTGCTAACAAATCGAGCATTTTCCATGTTAAAAGAAGTATTTCGTGAAACGCGACCACCGAACCATTTGGTTTTAAACGCAAGTGTGAATAGGACTTTCATGTTAAAAGAATTATTTCGTGAAAAGCGACCGTCGAACCGTTGCGTTTCAATCGCAAGCGTGAATAGGATGTCAGTGCCGGATTCATAGGCGACTCACGAAAAAGCCATAAGAGATTGCTGGATATAAGTAGTCACTCATAAATTCGAATTTCGAAGAACCGTCTTACATACACGTGAAGAGTAATCGTTACGTGATAATTCCATGCAAAAACGCCCCTAATTGATTTGTCGGTGTCTGGGTACGCAAATTGTACCGAATGACATCGCAATTAATACAAAATGTATATTCGTTTATTTAATGACAGCAAACAGTATAAGATTGATTAAATTCTGAATTTAATTAATTCAGAATTTAATCAATCTGAATCGCCTATGAATTAATTTAATTCAATTCAGAATTTAATCAATCTGAGTCGCCTATGAATTAATTTAATTAATTCATAGGCGACTCACGAAAAAGCCATAAGAGATTGCTGGATATAAGTAGTCACTCATAAATTCGAATTTCATAGAACCGTCTTACATACACATGAAGAGTAATCGTTACGTGATAATTCCATGCAAAAACGCCCCTAATTGATTCGTCGGTGTCTGGGTACGCAAATTGTACCGAATGACATCGCAATTAATACAAAATGTATATTCGTTTATTTAATGACAGCAAACAGTATGAGATTGATTAAATTCTGAATTTAACGATTTATTTATTGCTACGATTGCACTTTGTTTATCATTCTTCACTTCAACCGAGTCATCCATTACAAGATTTTATTTTAGCCCCTACTGATTGAATTGGTTAAAAACAACAAAATATTCAGAAAAATATAACAGTATTTTTAACAAAAGTGGTACTCAAGAAATACACAGGTTAAGAGGCGAATGAATGAAGGGGCTCATGTGACCTCCTCTATAGGTCTGAGAGGTCACTTTTGCGTCTACGCGTTTCAGTGTGACGATTTAATGCACAGGAATCAGTCTTCCAAGGTACACTCATTTGTATCGAGTTGGAATTCCGCCAACGGGTAATTTCAGAGTGGATTTGAACTAGGCCCACGAAAAGTTGGGGTACGAACAGCAGACTGATTGTAGCGAATAGTAATGCTCACTCTGCATTCGGATGCACCAGACAACCGTCTTCACATTATTTCTTACAGACGGTTTGTAATGGAATCGAAAAAACAAATGAAAACTTCTCGTTGAGATTTATTTTTTATATTCAATACGTTTGATATTCCATGAGAGATGTTCGTAAACGAAACTTCATATTTCTTTAACACACAAGGTGAGATAAGATTTATGTCGGGCGGCTACACATTTCATTGGGTTTTTCTTCAATTTTCTGCCATAATTTCCAAGAATGGAATGTGAGTGTTCCAAAATGCTTTTCGTTTATAAACTAACGAAACAAGCTTGTCAATGTCCACGTTGAATGGTTCAGCTCGGTCGAATAATTAGAGATACCGCTCTGCCGACCTGGAAGGTCGGCCGTGATCGCCAGAGCGCGTCGGACGTAGTGAAATATTTGGTCGCAAACGTGACCGTTTTTCTCCCGAACGCATATTTTGTAGAATACAGGGCCACAGTGAACATATCTTGCTCTTGTATCGGCCTAACCACCATATCCTCCGCCCTCACATGTCGCCCAATCGAGGGCGAAATGCACCTGTTACCTTTGTGCCGACCGGCATAGAGGTCGAGTCCGCAAAAGGTATAGATCTAAAACTTACGCCAAATTTCACCAAGGGGCCAAATAACGCTCTCAGATGTTCATTGGTGGCGGGCATCTCGGAATTGTTGAAATGTGATTCAAATCGATCCTTTTAATGAGTACAATCCCCATAATTATTAAGAATTGTTGCTAACATATGATGATAGATAGCAGTTAGTAGCAATGAGTTAATATCTAATGGCTTGTTGTTGACGAACACAACGTGACAATTAAAAGACGTAACAATTAAATTTATTGTCATGGGAGCAGTAGTGTCGTACGTGACACAGTAGGACGTGGGAAAATGGCGGACTAAAGTGTGTGCGTTCGTGGATTTCATCATTAATATTTATAATTTTTTGATCTAGTATATCCTCTCTCTCTCTCTCTCTCATTTCCTCTCCCTTTCTCTCTTCTTCTCTCTTACGGTCCCTGTCCCCCCTCTCTTTCTGTTTGTTTCTCTCCCTGCGTCTACATTTGCCTATCTTGCTCTGTCTCTCTCTGTACCTGTCTCTCCTGGGATTTATTTCACAATCGCTGGGGCAGACACTTAATACTTTAGGGTGCTAGGGGTTGCGTAGAATCCCGTTCCTTAGAGAACCTGAAAGGAGCGCATGGGTCAGCATATAATCATCATCAACGCGCGTCTACGTGCGTAGGAATACGCACATTCCCTTTGTACACTGCCTACATTCATCCCTACATCAAATTCCACGAAAAAATGGGCGTTAAAGTAAATTGACCCCTTAAAAGAGTAACTAATTACAAGCGTCTTATAGAAAAATCAAACCGATTCTAAGAAAAAATGTACGATAATATAATTTGACCGCTTAAAAGAGGGACTAATTGTAAGTTTCTTGTAGAAAAATAAAATCGCTTATTTTCTCCCCGTTCGTCACATACAGTTTCTACTGTTTTTTGATTAAATAAATCAAATCAAATTTCAAGAAAATATGGGCGTTAATATAAATTGACCGCTTAAAAGAGGAACTAATTATGAAATCGTTTTCAAGGGGAAAATGTCCGTGATATTTCAAGGCCATTTTCCCCCTTGGAAGCAATTTGATTTTTCTACAAGACGCCTATAATTAGTCCCTCTTTTCAGCGGACAATTTACATTAACGCCCATATTTTCTTGAAATTTGATTTGATTTGATTTATTTAATCAAAAAACAGTAGAAACTGTATATGACGCACGGGGAGAAAATCAGCGATTTGATTTTTCTACAAGGTACTTATAATTAGTTCCTTTTTTAGGCGGTCAAATTATATTATTGGCCATTTTTTTCTTGGAAGCGGTTTGATTTTTCTATAACACGCCTATAATTAGTCCCTCTTCTAAGCGGTCAAATTATATTATCGTCCATTTTTTTCTTGCAAGCGGTTTGATTTTTCTATAACACGCCTATAATTAGTCCCTCTTTTAAGCGGACAATTTATATTAACGCCCCGCCATCGCGGGGAGCGCTTAATCGAGGTGCGCGTGTGAGTGAGTGAGGCGTGGCGTGCGCAGGGCAAGAGCCCGTGGCTGGTGGAGCAGGCCGTGCTGGCGGCGCTGGCGCAGAACAAGGCGCCAACGGGCGGCCACGAGGTGCTGGCCACGCTGCAGGACATCAAGGACAAGCTCGAGGTCTCCGCGCACCTGGTGAGCACCTTCCGCATTGCTTCTTTTGGGGGAGGGGCCGACACTAGTGGACAGCGAAAGTGCTGGTGTCCAGTATGTGGAAGACGGGGTCCTAGAGCTTTAAGGCCCATTCACAATGCAAACATAAACATAAGCACGACGTTAACATAAACGTTAGGACTATAAACGGACTCAATCACAATGCGTTCACATAAGTATAACATGTAAGACGTTGACTTAAAAGCTTGCAAGCTTCAAGTTTTTGTGCATATGCATAAGTAAGACTCATAAGTAAAACGCCATATGGGCCATGGACACAGTCGATACCTCGAAATCGATTGTCACATCCAACCAACTAGAATGTCTCACAGCCAATAGAAACTCTTATTTTGCTTACGTTTATGTTAGACATAGGAAATACTTCAGTCTATCACTTGTGTTAATGTTTACTTCAATGCGTTATGCTTATGTTGTTTGCATTGTGAATGGGTCTTTACTTGGAATATTCTCGAATACAGCGATAAAATATAACATTGTGATGTACATTGCGTCAATAGATCCGGTTGACCTGGATAAGAACATCAATTGATATCAATGCAGAACCTCTGACCGAGAGGTTTTCACTCCCGACGGTGGTAGGAGGTTCGGCACTAGATAGATAGCACGAATACATTTTTGTTCGATACAATTTTCGGACATAATGTTGCTTATTAAACTTGATTGTCTCATGATTACGAAGTGTAGGGCGATTCTATAGTTAAACATACAGGAAATACCGACAATTTGCGAAAACCTTTGAGATATGTATTGTGTTCATTGATACATTCTGTTGATTGTCGTAAAATTTGGTACAGCGGATAATCCTGGGTTATATAGTAACTTTGGTGTTTCTCTTGGCCAAACGTGATTTTCGAGGTACTGCGTGTCTGTTTTATGAAAATATCTTCAAATGAGACTTGTTTTTGTACTGATCCTTCACTTCCCAATTATTCCCATCCCCTCCTCGTACAATTAGGTACCAAAATGAACAAATTCGTCCAAAAATCCCCTCCCCCTGACAGCAAACATTATTATGCAAAGGTTGTGATGCTGTTCATACATTTATTTAGCGTAAAATGTGTAGATGCAGTAGGAAATGTACATTTATGGCGTTAATCAAACTCTAAATAATTCTCCAAGTAACTGGTTAATTTTAAAATTTTCAAAATACGACACTGCAGAAAGTAAATTTCCTTATATCGTCAGACTACACAATTTGAAGGAAATATTTTTTTGTAGCAGATGCAGCATATTTTGCACTATTTTTCCACACCATCAAAATTGATACATTTGTCATACTGTGAGATACGAGTAAACATTTGTATTCCCGTGCCATGGAACACTGTGATATGCGTAATACGTGACCCTACTGGGTTAATCACTAGACCATTTAATACTGGGAAAATGAGACCACACTGTGTAAATTATTCAAAATGTTTTTGTTGCTGTCGCAGCCGGAAGCAGTAACCTACGCTCTGGATTGCTTGCTGGAAAACGTGATTAAGGAGTTCATACGGAAGAACGTATTCAGAGTCCTTCAAGAAGTGCTAGATAAACTTGCAGATGTAAGTATTTTTATGTGACTAAAATGAGATGCAATGCCTTAGTATTTCCAATGTCCACAGGTAAAATAGGTAAACTAAGTTAAATAGCAAAATGTATTAAACTTTCTCTAGCGAAAAAAATGAAAACTGGAATGCATGTGAATATATTGGGCCTGAATTGATGTATACGTTTGGATATTGGAAAATCAGAATGAAAAGAATAGATACAGTTAATAATATGTCAATAGGTCGGAGGTACAGAACAGTATGTCACATTCAATAAATTTTGTAGGAGAGCAGTTTGAAGATTTTTAACTGAAGGTCGTACAGGGAGTGGCAGGAGTTGCTAGAATGAAAAAAAATTAAAACGAGACGCGTAGCTTTACGAAATAAAATATTTTATTTTCGTAAATATGATAAACATCTGGGAGGAAGACTTATTAGTATACCTATAGATATATTTTCAAACTCACATGACAAATGGATGAAGACATTAGTTTATTCTTACTAGATCTATTTGTTTGAGCAAGTGTGATTACTTTAGTGCATAGGGATATATAATTTAAAAAAATTTCGGCGATTTACTTGGTTGAAAAAGTCAGCATTTGTTGTGCTGTAGTCATTATCTCGTAACGCTGATTTGTTCCATAATTAAAATTACTATCCTTATTCATTTTAGACGTTTTAATTTCTGCAAAAATAGTAAGTGCCAAAATTGCAAGATAGTTATACAATTTGAAAATCTTTATATTTTCATAATTAAAGTTTTACTTTTGAAATGGTGTTACTTGAAATTGTATCTGGGCGAATGTTATATGCGAGTATAGAGTTAAAGATTTCATTTCAATTCCGAAAAACGTAGTAGACTAGTTAACTGAGATACTTTTGACAACATCCAATTTATAAACTCCATGAAATTATATTAACAGTACTACAAACAAATTATGTATGTATATATGTGAAAATGCCTCAAAAGTTCCAAAAAACTATCAAAGGGTTATATATTGGATTCCTACAGTGTAACTGATGAATTTGGGGCAAACACTTTAAGAAACTTCCGCATTCGAACCATCCCATCCACTCGCATCCAAAAATACATTATTAAAATAGACTGAAGAAGCCGTACGTAAATTTAAAAAAACAAAACGTTTCATTGTAAGACGCCCTAGAAACGTAATTGGCTTTCTCACTCACTAACATAAGCACCAGGATTTAGCATGCTCACGGCATTCAAAATTTGATTTTTATTTATTTTATCTTTGATATTTTATATTTTAAAAAAACAAAACGTTTCATTGTAAGACGCCTAGAAACGTAATTGGCTTTCTCACTCACTAACATAAGCACCAGATTAGGTGACTCACGGCATCAAAATTTGATTTTTATTTATTTTTATATCTTGACATTTTATATTTTAAAAAAAAAAACGTTTCATTGTAAGACGCCCTAGAACGTATTGGCTTTCTCACTCACTAACATACACACGATTAGGTGACTCACGGCATCAAAATTTGATTTTTATTTTTTTATTCTTGATATTTTTATTTTTAAAAAAACAAACGTTTCATTGTAAGACGCCCTAGAAACGTAATTGGCTTTCTCACTCACTAACATAAGCACCAGATTAGGTGGACTCACGGCATCAAAATTTGATTTTTTATTATTTTTAATCTTGATATTTTATATTTTAAAAAAACAAAACGTTTCATTGTAAACGGGCCCTAGAAACGTAATTGGCTTTTCCTCACTACAACATAAGCACCAGATTAGGTGACTCACGGCATCAAAATTTGATTTTTATTTCTTTTATATCTTGATATTTTATATTTTAAAAAAACAAAAAACGTTTCATTGTAAACGCCCTAGAAACGTAATTGGCTTTCTCACTCACAACATAAGCACCAGATTAGGTGACTCCTGGCATCAAATTTGATTTTTATTTATTTTTATATCTTGATATTTTATATTTTTAAAAAACAAACGTTTCATTGTAAGACGCCCTAGAAACGTAATTGCTTTCTCACTCACTAACATAAGCACCGGATTAGGTGACTCACGGCATCAAAATTTGATTTTTATTATTTTTATATGCTTGATATTTTAATATTTTAAAAAAAACAAAACGTTTCATTGGTAGACCGCCCTAGAAACGTGATTGGTTTCTCACTCACTAACATAAGCACCAGATTAGGTGACTCACGCATCAAAAATTTGATTTTTTATTTATTTTTATATCTTGATATTTTTTATTTTAAAAAACAAAACGTTTCATTGTAAGACGCCCTAGAAACGTAATTGGCTTTCTCTCACTCACTAACATAAGCACCAGATTAGGTGACTCACGGGCATCAAAATTTGATTTTATTTATTTTTATATCTTGATATTTTTATATTTTAAAAAAAAACAAAACGTTTCATTGTAAGACGCCCTAGAAACGTAATTGGCTTTCTCACTCACTAACATGCACACCAGATTAGGTGACTCACGGCAAAAAATTTGATTTTTATTTATTTTTATATCTGATATTTTATTTTAAAAAAAACAAAACTTTCTCTGTAAGACCGCCCTAGAAACGTAATTGGCTTTCTCAACTCACTACATAAGCACCAGATTAGGTGACTCACCGGCAACAATTGATTTTTATTTATTTTTATCTTGATATTTTATATTTAAAAAAGACAAAACGTTTCATTGTAAGACGCCTAGAAACGTAATTGGCTTTCTCACTCACTCGATAAGCACCGGATTAGGTGACTCACGGCATCAAAATTTGATTTTTATTTATTTTATTCTTGATATTTATTATTTTAAAAAACAAAAACGTTTCATGTAAGACGCCCTAGAAACGTAATTGGCTTTCTCACTCACTAAATAGGCACCAGATTAGGTGACTCCACGGCATCAAAATTTGATTTTTATTTATTTTTATATCTTGATACTTTTAATATTTTAAAACAAAACGTTTCATTGTAAGACGCCCTAGAAAACGTAATTGGCTTTCTCACTCACTAACATAAGCACAGATTAGGTGACTCACGGCATCAAAATTTTGATTTTATTTATTTTGTATATCTTGATTTTTATATTTAAAAAAAACAAAACGTTTCATTGTAAGACGCCCTAGAAACGTAATTGGCTTTCTCACTCCTAAACATCAGCACGCAGATTAGGTGATCACGGCATCAAATTGATTTTTATTACTTTTATATCTTGATATTTATATTTTTAAAAAAACAAAACGTTTCATTGTAAGACGCCCTAGAAACGTATTTGCTTTCTACTCACTAACATAAGCACCGGATTAGGTGACTCACGGGTCACATTTAGATTTTATTTATTTTTTATCTTTGATTTTTATATTTAAAAAAACAAAACGTTTCATTGTAAGACGCCCTAGAAACGTAATTGGCTTCTCACTCACTAACATAAGCACCAGAATTAGGTGACTCACGGCATCAAAATTTGATTTTTATTTATTTTTATATCTTGATATTTTATATTTTAAAAACAAAACGTTTCATTGTAAGACCGCCTAGAAACGTAATTGGCTTTCTCACTCACTAACATAAGCCCCAGATTAGGTGACTCACGGCATCAAAATTTGATTTTTATTTATTTTTATATTTGATATTTTATATTTTAAAACAAAAACAAAACGTTTCATTGTAAGACGCCCTAGAACGTAATTGGCTTTCTCACTCACTAACATAAGCACGGATTAGGTGACTCACGGCATCAAAATTTGATTTTTATTTATTTTAATCTCTTATATTTTTATATTTTAAAAAACAAAACGTTTCATTGTAAGCGCCTAGAAACGTAATTGGCTTTCTCACTCACTTAACATAGCACCGGGATTAGGAGACTCAGGCATCAAAATTGATTTTTATTATTTTTATATCTTGATATTTATATTTTAAAAAAAAACAAAACGTTCATTGTAAGACGCCCTAGAAACGTAATTGGCTTTCTCCATCACAACATAAGCACCAGATTAGTTGACTCACGGCATCAAATTAGATTTTTATTTATTTTTATATCTTGATATTTTATATTTAAAAAAAACAAAAACGTCTTTCATTGTAAGACGCCCTAGAAAAGTAATTGGCTTTCTCACTCACTAACATAAGCACCGGATTAGGTGACTCACGGCATCAAATTTGATTTTTTATTTTTTTTATATCTTGATTTATATTAATTTATATCATTGATATTTTAATTTATATAAATTTAATGATGTCACTGCGGTGCCTCTGACGGGTGGTCCTAAGGTCACTCCGACGG
>BOPP01000150.1:924061-1068217 GCA_017312745.1 Gryllus bimaculatus | reverse complement strand
TGGCGGAGGTCGTGGGCATGTAATGCGATACTCGCTATACCCAGGGTCTAAGGGCTCCGTTTCAGTGTGTACGCGCCCTTTGCGTAGAGGATGGCGGAGGTCGTGGGCGGGCGCTCCCGCCGCCGCTCCGAGTCGCAGCGCCGGGCCAGCGCGTTGGCGGGGGCGCGCGGGGGTGGCGGCGGCGGAGACAGCGCCGGCGCCAGTCGCAGGCGCTCCTCGCTGCAGGTGCGCCGGCGATGCCACAACGCCACATCCCTTTCGCCGACTCGAGACCTGCGACCTGGAGGCCCTTGGGTTACACTACCCACAGTGCCGGGATCTCCGACACCTTCCATACAGCCAGATCCGCATTCAGTCGCTGTCTGGAGAACAATTCTAGCGACCGGCTGCAGTGGTCGGAAGTTTTCCGTGGTTTCACCGCTCAACACCAGGCGAACGCCGGAGCAGTACCCTAACAAACGGGCCACGGACCGCGCGCGATCTTTCCTTCCTCTTCCTTTTTCTATCCTCGCCCCTTACTTACACACACACTAACATGCACTACACTACCACACTAGTCAGCAGTCCAGTCGGGAGATTAGAGTTTGTCCCGGCGATGACGGTGCCTCGCTGTGGGAGATACCTGGGTGGGGAAAACCCCGCCAACCGGTGGCTAGGTCGGCGCCGAATCTCGCCATGCAGGGGGAAAGATCACCGCCACCTCCAGCGATAAAACATGCTCTACACTTACGGTACTAATGACCTTAGCGGTTGACACGCCCGGTCTCAGTAATCAATCAATCACATACATTATTTTTCCAAACCTCGATGTTCAAAATTGAAACATTGATGGCATTTACCTGGTGTTGACCGGAGAAACCACGGAAAACTGTTGATCTGAGCAGCCGGCCGCTGAAATTCTTCTCCAGACAGCAGCTGAATTCATCGATGTTTTAAAGGTGGTTTAGCGACCACAAGCATAAAATTCGCGAGCTAGAAAATGTAATTTCTCAGGGGCCGAGTGTATTAATTTATAACTAAAATTTATTGGGAAAGTTTAAAGAAAAGCCTCCCCGAATATGCGAAGTACGAGGAAAAGAAAATGGATTACCAGGGTATCATCTCGGGCGAGATAGTCAGCTCGGTAAAGTCAGTAAAACCACGTGTGTGTGGTTCGCTCACTTAAATATCAGTTATTATTTCATATTGTAATTTGTAATATGTTCGACCTCTTAGACGTTCTAACATTTCTTTTGAACCATCCTGCCCTGTCTCAACGACACCCTAACGTCCTTTGGGGACACAAAGTTTTTTTTTTTTATTTAAATTCCGGATTAATTCAAAAACACATCGCGTACTGAGTACAAGGGTGGCAGCTCCTTAGGGGCCTCTAGGGCGGAGCCAAGGAAACAACTTCATCATGACGTCACCGATATTTGGCATCCGGGCGAAAAGACTGTGGTCGACTTTTCGGTTTACCCCTACCTCCCCACGGTTCTCTCGCTATTAGCAGAATGTGATGACGCCATTATTCGGGCCAGAAACGACCAATAAATCATATTCTGTGTCGTAAGATGTCTTTTTATGAACATTTAATTATATGAACAATCCCTTGTAATGTAAGAGGTCGTTTATAATGCCGGAATGCAAAAGAAGTTTTTGTTTGCCTAACGATCCCTATCCAAAACCAAAGAGAATGATCAGTTGGATCGGTTGGAAGTTGCTAATAGCCCCAGAGCCCGAGGAGCGTCTAGAGTGCAGAACGGTGTCCCCGCAGGGTCTGGCGCAGTTGCTTCCGATACCGCCGCTGCCGCCGCCGGAGGCGTCCGGCGACGCGCCCGAGCCCGCACTGGAAACCGCCTCCATCACCTCGCCGGCGCCCCCGCCCGGGCGCCGCCGCTCCTCGATGGGCGTGGACCGCAGGAGGGTGCGTCCTCTTTTGATATGTAGGGCTTCTTGATTGATGAGGCTCCTTTTCGCAGGACAGTCCTCTTTTGACAGGTCGGGCTTCTTGATTGATGAGACTCCTTTCGCAGGAAAGTCCTCTTTTGATAGGTAGGGCTTCTTGATTGATGAGGCTCCTTTCGCAGGAAAGTCCTCTTTTGATAGGTGGGGTTTCCCCCGCCCGGGCGCCGCCGCTCCTCGATGGGCGTGGACCGCAGGAGGGTACATCCCCGCCCGCGAGCCAAACGGGCCTCCGCGAGCGAGAAAAGTGGCGATTCGGTATCCTCGCGAGCAAGCGGTGGCGCAACCCAAGCGGTGGGGGGCTCGGGACCATCGAATAGTACGAGACCCCTCCGCAGATAAGGCATCCAGATGGGCGGGAATTCCTTGGCGGGGAAGGCCTCTTGATGGATGAAGCTCCCATCGCAGGAAAGACCTCTTTTGATAGGTAGGGCTTCTTGGTAGATGAGGCTTCAATCCGCAGGAAGGACCTTTCTTGATAGGTAGGGCGTCTTGTTTGTTAAGGTTTCCATCGCAGGAAGGACTTCTCTAGAGCTTCTTGATAGATATGGATCCATTGGCTGGTAAGGCATCTTGTTAGGTAACGTTCCCTTCAAAGGAAGGGCCTCTCTTGACAGATAAGGCTTCTTGATAGGGGAGTTTCCTTTGGCAGTTAGGGTCGTTTGATAATGGGGCTCTTTGCTATATTCAGAGAATTGTTGGTTCTTTACAAAGAAAGATTTCAATATTTTTCCAATGAATTGAATTTAGAGGGAATTACTTGGATAGAAATCGTTATGCAAGAATAAGTAGGGAAAAGAGAATAATTGTGCCGTTAGATTATTAGAAATCATCTTTTTGTAGTTAGTAAAAATCATCAGGACATCTGCAAACAGATGTTACGGAGATTTTGGGTTTAAATGTTATTCCATTTTCCTTTTCGCTTCTCTAAGTGGTTTAGGTCCACAACGAATAACAAAGGTTATGACATGCAGAACCATCAGTCCTCTGTTTGTGGGTATTACTAGTGGTTGGCTTCTATTCATGATTTGAATTCGGCTTTGTATTTTTCAATTATTGTAAAGTCTCTCTATTGCGTTTATCAGATCATCAATTTACTCTACCTAGAGAAGCTACCTAAGATTTTTGTAGATCAGTCTGCCGTCTGTTTTCTCAGAGTAAGTTTTTTGATAGGTTTTGTTCATATCTCCTTTTAATTATCTGTGCAAGTTGATTATTGCATCAACACTAGTTTTCTCATCCATTTTCAGAGATCATGTTGTTCCTTCTGGAAGATAATTTTACTGAACTATTCCACCCAGTCTTTTAATATACTCGTAAATACTACATTTTGTAATGTGATTCCCCTCATGTTCTTTGGGGTTCAAGGAAAAACAAAACAAATTCCCTCTTTTCTTCTTGTATTCTCCAAAGGCGTGTTAAGAATTTACAGTGGCTTTGGAAAGTTTATATTCAGAATTTTTACAGAATTATTTTTTTGGATTATCCCACATGAATAATCCCATTTAACTTTCCTTGAGAATACTCTCGGAGAAGACGACTCAATGATATCAAAATAGGTCTGTAACACCTGGGAGTGAGAAGTAGAATAAAGACCTTGGATCTTCCTGAGGAAGATCATTGATGAAATCAAACCCCATCTTGGGTTGTCATGCTAGTGAAGATGACTAAGGAGGATGAGTGCAATATATCGTGTGCAAAAATGATTATATTCATTTTTCTAAGCAAATAAAGGCAAGCACTCAGAAGTTGTTTACAAACAACTTTGTAAAAAAAAAAAAAAAAAAAAAAAAAAAAAAAAAAAAAAAAAAAAAAAAAAAAAAAACAACAACAAGATATACACAGCTACCTATTGCAGATGATGCAAACTATCCTCTATGAAACGATCTGTCAGGGTCGGAAGATGAATGAACATATCAGGCTTAAATTTCTTGTGATTTTCCAAACCACTAGGAACTAATGGCATAACTAGGCTTTACATATTCGCAAACTAACATCTGCTGTAATGGCCATATGACCTTGCCAGGCCAGCAAGCAGCATAACATGTTAGAGTAATTTGTTTTTCTCACATGATCTCATCAAATGCTGATCACATATAGTTCAGAATGGGAAATTTAATGTTACTTAACTGAGAAATTATTCATGCACATTTTCGTAAGACCTCATTTGTCTAGACCGGAGAGGGGTGGGGATTTGGTTATTTCAGAGACAGGACTATTATATCAGACCTGTGGCTTGTTTTTGATGTAAAATAATTTATATTATATAGGAGAAAAAATGTCGTATAATGAGATTTTGAGAACAATGCACATTGCTAACATGTATTCTTAATTCAATTAACGTTGGTAAAAGAGTGGGTGATAGGTATTCCAGGGGTCAAGAATATGTGCAGTTGTAAATACCAAGTTTCTGGTCTCACAGATCTCCCCTGTGGCAGGGACTTTACAAGAATAAAAAAAGAAAAGATAAGTGCCTTATATTTAAGATGATTGGGTTAAGTTGGTGAGGAAAGTTAGAAATCCAATCACCAAAAAAAATGTCATCTAACATGTTTCTTAGCCCTGACCTATTGTTGAAGAAGATGACAAAAAATTGCATCAGAAAACAACGTTTTGTTAAGAAAGTTTTCTTGTATAATGCTTGAAAAAAAACTCTTTAAATACTTTTTAAATATTCTAATGGAAGTATTAAAAACCCTGATTATTTTAAATTAAGAAATCAAAGTAGTATGTGAATCTCACCACTTGATACTGCAGAGTTGCTGCACAAATACAGTGGAAAGATGCACAAAAAAACTGCGAAGATCGGAGACATATAAAATTGTTGGATTAATTTCCTCCAGTGCACCATCAGTTTTACAGACATTTATAGAATGTCAACAGTCAGATAGTGTCTGAAGATACGCTTGCAGACTGAAAAAGGAGTCTGAAGATTCACTTTGTCTGAAAATGACTTTGATTATGATTAGGTGGAGAATTTTCTAGTTTTGGTACCCCTCATACTAGGAAATATTTAAAATAGTTATATCTTATGCTGTCTTGGTATTGTCATAGTATTGAATTACCTTATGTGAATATCGCAATGATTCTATTACAATTGCTTCAAAATAAAAATAATAAATATATTTTCTTCTATCACAATAATTTTCTCTCTCATTGTCGTTTTACTCAATTACAGCAAACTCTTCGTTAACTCATTCCGGTACGCATGTCTTTACATGTGAACATATGGTGTTGGTGTAAGTAGTGTACAGATGCTTATTAACTGCTTGACTCAATCAGAACAAATTCACCATCACATTTCACAAAGAAATAATCTCCTTTAAATTCATGATCTGTAAATTTAGGTTTAGTACTCAACTTTCTAAAATAGTTTTTAAGTTTTGCCTTTATACATTAACTTTCAATTAACCAGTTTACCATTGAAATATTAAGAACTCCTAACAAAGCTATTTGCAGCTTTCATTTATTTGTTATTCACTATAACAATCAGTTTTTTAGGAACTACTATCAGTCAACTTATGCAAACTTGCTTGAAAGCGGTGTACTTCGGCTCGAATGCATTTTTGGCACCTATGGAACATATTCTATTTACCTATGAAGTAAGTCTCAAGGAATTACTGCGATTTTCTCTTTAATAGAGTCCCGGAGCTTTTCCCAATTGTAGGTTTTCTGCACACACCTCATCTTTCAAGTACCCCCAAAGAAAAAAGTCACAAGGAATCAGATCTAACCTAGAACCTAGGAGACCATAACCCACTATAATACTAATACAAGTCCATGGATCGATGAGCAGTAAGCTGATGCCAAATCCTGTTATATCAATATTCTTTCTTGTTGTGTCAATTGTTTGATGAATAATTTGAATATCTGATTTATGTCGACATCAACGGTAAAGGTGGTTTTGAAAAACAGAAGATCCTTATTAATTCTTGTGAAACTCAACGCACACTATTCTTCGTGAAACAAATGTGGGTTTTTCTGTACTCCAATAGAAGTTGTCTTGTCTGTTGTATCCACTCAGATGAAACCACGCTTCATCAAGAAAGGGAATCAGAGTATGTTCTGTAGGTGTCAAGAATGCATTTGAGCCAAAGGACACCGCTTTCAACATCTTCTTTAAGGTAAGATAAGCACAACAACACTTCCCGTGTGTTAGAATGGGAGTTGATAAATTACCTTACTCCATTTCCCGTCATGGTGTGTTAACTCTGGATAGTAAGGAAAACAATCCTTCCATGCCTACCACTAATACCTGAATCTCTGGTAAACGTTTCTTAATAATCCCAATATTTAATTTTCTAAAACAATATAATCCATATATACCAATCTAATATGTAATTATACTGTAAACATGTGGCAAATTATTAATTAAATCTGCCAAAACATTCAACTTAGCTTACTTTCTTTCTTGACTTAGCAACTTACTTTGACCATTCTAACAGTAGTACATTACTATCAAAAAAGTAAGAGTTGATTGCCATTTGTTTTCAGTAAGTAATTAAAAATCAATTGTTATGGAGGCACCATTTAAGTCACGATCTCTTGCTGTTTTAGAGTTCATCCATATCCTCACCCCCTCGAGAAGCATTGACTCGAGGTATAAGGTAAAGTCCAATGTTTTTTCCCCCTTTATTTCTTTGCTACTTTTCCTTCAAAATGTAGTAATGTGGTTGTATAAATAACTTCTTTACCAGCTTTGGAGAAGTTGCAACAATTGGGAAATTTATTCCTTCAAAAGAAATGTTACCAACAAAAGATCGACCTCCTACACCTGTTGTAAGTATTAATTTCAATCTTACCAGAATTGTAAGTGAATAATTTAATAATTAATATCTATATCCTTTTTTGTCATTTGAAGCCCTCTCTAGAAGCACTTGCAGTTCTAGTTAAAGAAGAGCCAATTGAATTAAAACCACCAATGGAGGACTCTAATGAAGAACAAAAGAAATTAATAAGTCTTTTCAAGGCTGTTCATGAATATCTTTATTTCTCTCTTATTAGATACTTTGAGACAAGGCCACCAGTAAGCAAAATAATGTACTCACCTGGATTATCAGGTAAGTTAAAAATAAGACATATTTGATTCAAAGATATGTTTTGAAAATGACATATTCAAAGATATGTTTTTTCCTCGAAAGATTTATACAGTAAATTTATATTTACAAATTAACCATTTTACCACTAATCAACCATTTTTTGCAGATATGCAAAAACTTATTTGCATTTTAGTATGATTAGTTTAAAGAACATTCAAAGAGATACCAAAAAAAGTTGTTACTGGCAAAAAGTCAGTTTATCTGTCTGCCAGTGAAAAACATTGGTACCTAAAGAGCTTACAGGAATTTTACCACATTTGATCAATGCAAATAGTTTTATATTTCACTAAGTAATGATTAAAGTCCATGATGTTGTAGCACTTCTAGTTTTACAGTCTTCCTTTATTGACTGCCTAGGTAAACAAACCCTCAAAAATTTGAAAATCAAACTTTAATTTTTTTAAATCACGATTCCTCAAACAAAGAAAGATTGTTTTATTTTGTGGGTGTTGAATATTGAGACCATAATGCATTCATTCTAATTTTATTTCCTCTATTTAATAATAGTACTATTTTTGTCAGCCCCTGTCTAGTTCATTAACTTCTTCCTATTTAAAAATTTATCATTTTCACTTAATTTTGGAGTGGAAATTGCTTATTAGCCAGAAAAATATTTATAATTCATAGATTGACAGACTTGCCTATATGGGATATCAAGTTGTGAAATTTACATACGATTCTTTTTAACAAATCTGAACTACTTGATCCAAAAACATATTAGTTATTCCAAAATATTGTAATTTATTTTAATATTTTCAAATTTCACCCATTGCTTGCACCTTCACTGCCAATGCTATGATTGAAAACACAATTTCTATAACTTACGTACACTATAATAATAATAACAACAATTTTCATTCCGTATTTACAACACATTCACACAAGTTTACCATTCGTCTGACCCACAGCCACAGCCATGAAGTACCTCTGATTGTACTTCTTAAATTTAAATTAGACAGAACTTCTCTTCCTACATTAAACTATTAATGTTTATGCACTTTCCTTCAGTTGACCACTGCTCTCTTGATAGGTGAAACAGTTGTCGGTAATCCATAAGATCTACCCCATCTCATTTAATTTATCTGAGTCCAAAGTTTAAATTTAAGTCCAGCAGAATGAGATTATCTTCCTTCAAAAATTAATTACCTATATTAATTGTCCATATGTTTCTATGCACTTTCAGCTACTCTTCATCACTACCTAATTCAACAACTCAACAATGAAATTATTCTTGTGATAAACTGTGCCGTCTCACGCCCGATCTGAGCACGCTCTCTCTTACGAATCATATTGCCCGCCTTTCAACTGCCTCTTCATGACCAAACGTCATCAGTTTTGTCTCTGCTTACTAGCTTTGTTTATTTGTCGCACACCGCTCTTTCCCATTGACTCGCTCAATACACTCATTATACTCATTTCTTTTAATATTCTGCCGTTTCCTAAGCATGGAAATGAAGTATTCCAATAAAAACTTATACATTTTATTCTTAGCATAATAATGCCAGTCATCTCCTATTTTGGCTTCTTTTAATTATTTCTTGTTGCTTGTGTCTATACTGAACTTTGTTTGCATATAATATAATGATGCCCCTAATGCCTCATTCCCACCATTATTCTATTAATCTTTTGTGGTGATTCCAAAATATGTCAGAATAAATCATCACAATATAGAACTGAAAATAAAATTTGATCCTTCGGTAAAATTCTTGATGTTTTGGGGACTATTCTTCTTTTTTTCCGCCCCCTCTCCCTGAATTTAAATATTTGCACTTCTTGTCTTGTGTAGAAAAATATCATCCCTCAATCCCAGATTTTCACAGCAACAATTCCATTTTTTCTTACCTCTTGCACCTATGGAAAAATAAGTTTTCCATAAACTATTACAGTATATTTCTATTATTAGGTACTATAAAGGGAAGCTGTATTTGTTTAATATTGTAAAATGTTCCACAAATTTGAGGTATTCTGAGAACAGTTTTTTTATTCATTACACGCATAATGAAGTAATCAAACACGAAAACTAAGTAATATAAAATAACAATAACACCTATAATTGATAATAATTTTCTTCACTAAAATATCATAAATACTGAAGTGTCGAAAAACAAAACTTGTTAAAACAAATTTCAGTTACAAATGTGGGAAAACATAATCAAGTGCAAAAAGAGGTTTTGATGTACATGGTCAACTAATCAGATCTATCACAGTTATAAGCTTTTCTGATACATTATACTATAATTTTTCATAAATTTCGATTATCATCAAATATGATGCGAGCAAGCTATGTGTCAGAGTAGGCACATAAAATGAATTTTTTATGTGCATTGCGATTCAAAATCACAGAATAGTATTATCATTTAAATATCCTTTAATAATACCATTAAGAATAAATATGCTAATATATATAAATATTCTAATTTTATTAATAAATATCCTTAAATATCATTAAATTTATTGTATTATCATGTAAAAATCCTACCCACTGATTCTTGTAAGCCTCTCTTCATTGCCTTGCCTCTTGATTACATATCAGTATTTTTTTTAATCAAAAATGACTTATTCAAGATTGGGAATATATTTTCGAAGAATAAAGATGTCTACAACTAAAACACTCAATTTAGTAATCATATTCACCAGATATCAATATCAACAGCTCACTACAAAAAGTTCACAATCGATACATTATTTATATAATTATTTTATAACAAATTACCAATGGCATTAAATGATTAAAGTTGACACACAAATTTAAGTGCCAATTAAAGTCTTCATAACAGTTTTTATACAATCAGACACTATACAAAGCATCAAAAAGGAAAGTAATATTGGTTTTAACATTGATATTTTAGGGTGTTACCATTTGGACTATCATTTTAAAAGACCTTCATGCATGTAATAAGTATTGTATGTCATCTTCTGCCATTTTGATGATGTTTTTCCTCCAGTTTCCCTATCTGTGCACTTTTTTTGGAGTTCAGTTATCAAATTCTTGCACCTGTAAGTTGTCCATGTTCCAGTACATATCTTTCTCCATGTTCTTGTGCCAGTAAATTGATTCCTTCATGAAGGGCATGATGAGGGATAATAGCCAAAATCTGTAGTTTTTCTCCTTTGCAAATAGTTTTTACTTTCTGTATACGTACGAATATACTGAATTAATATACATAGTATAGAGTAAGTAATATAATGATGCGCAAAAAAACTGCGGATTTTCGGTACAAAAAAAATTTATTTCGGAGCCCTGATAATGAAAGAGTAGGTAAATCCAGTCACTAAATTAAGAAAATAATCCACTAACAGGTGGTGTATCCAGAATCCCTGTTTTTTGGGTTCTTGATACCAAAAAATTAATTGAAGGCAAAACTTCCGTCTGTGCACACTACTAGCGCCTAAACCATGCGTAGGTTTTTTTCAAAATGAAGAAACACCTGTCTACCTGGCTCGAGTCGAAGCTTTAGAAAAATATTATTTAAAATTTGGGGGTACTTTACATGAAGCCCTCTGGACATTTTCAAAATTTTCTTGACCAAAGCTTCAAATTTTTTCTTTAAATTTCTTGAAACAATAGAGTAACACACACTTATAAAAGTTGCATAGGTCCGATTTTCACGGTTAACTCTGAATTTTTTAAAATTTCAATAGTATGAATTTTTTCGGCGTCTTTCTACAATTACAAAATTTAAGATAGAGGTTTTTCTTTCAAATTAAATTTGCTGCCCATAATTAGTTTTTTCATTAAGGGCATGTACATTTTTTGAAACTTTTTGTTGTTTTCGTGCAATATTTGCAATTTTAAAACATTACCAAAAAAAAAATCTCTATAAAACGGCTCCAAATTTTTTCTTTAAACTTTTAGTAAGGATAGTGTTAAATGTACTCTATGAAATGACATGAACACCATATTGCTCTATTCTTTTGCTTTTTTCAAAAATTACCAAAATCTAATTTTTGATGCCTCTCACGTTGTTAATGTTTATATTGATTTGTTCACATTGTTATATTTATAAGTACCAGTGCTTTAAATAACGTCATATAAAGTTTCTCGAAAACTCAAGCCTTCTCTTAGAAAACTTAGCTCAAAATTTCACATTTTCAGAAACGCTCGAACGCCATTTTCTCAACAAAAAAAAGGGCTCCAAATTTTGTCTTTAAACTTTTCGAAGGGATAGTGATAATTGCGCTGTTTAATATGAGGTAAAATTCGTTTTGGGGTATTTTTTTGTTTTTTCTAAAATTATACAAATGTAATTTTTTTGGAAGATCTCAGAACACTGTTAATTTGCACATTTCCACCAATTTGTAAACAACATTGTATTTGCGAGTTAATGTGCTTTAAATGACTTAAAGATTTTCGAGAACACAATAGTTTTTTGCGAAAAAGAGCTTCAATTTCAAATTTACAGTAGGGCTTAAACCCCATTCTCTTAAAAACGGCACCAAATTTCTTAGAGACATTTGCCACTTACGGCTAAGTTTTATTGTTTTTTAATAATCTTAAAATAATATTTCTGTGCTACTCTTAAGAAACCAAAAAATTAAGAATATTTTTAAAAAATGTACTTTGGGTGGTAAGAGATGGCAGCTGACAAGAATATGTGGCAAGTCCGAATAGCTTGCCAAGACCAACGAAATAGAAATCAAATACTGGAAAGTCTGTGCCATTTGTAGCACCACTAGTTATTACAAGAAAACAAACATTTTCTTACAAATTTTTGCCAAAAATGCTCATTCCCAATTGTATTCATAATTCAACTTTTATGGGGGTTAGGGAAAAGATCCCAGAATTTAGGAACACAGAAGACTCCTCTTCTCATAGTATGTCACACACAAGTTTTAACATTTCTATGGTAAATAAATAAATAAAAATATAGATGTTGCTGCAATCCTAACAATCCTAACTGAGTGATCCTTGCTGCAATCCTAACTGAGTGATTTTTATTGATTTTTATCCCTTCACAAAATTTTGAATGCATAAAATAAAATGTTTTAAACTTGTGAAAACAGATCTCAAAGATTTCATTTCAGTACATACACAAATCCACAATAACAAATTTTTGAAAATGCTTTTAAAAAAATTCTGTCCGCAAATGAAGTAATGGCACATCATCCACATGAACTACTGCTTTGGAAAAGCAAAAAGCTCTCCAATGATAAGCGAGATGTGTTGCTTTGACAACCATGACCGCCTTCTGATCTCTTCTTCTCCCTTCAACTTATATTTTCCTGTACAAAGATATAGTGCTCATCTGTGATAATCAAAAAGACTAATTTTGTTAAAGACTTGAGATTCCATTTCCAAGAGCAAAAAAATATAACTGTGCACTTTGATACAACACAACGCCTCCAATATCGATACTACAATCTACAATTTAACATTCACGTTAAAATTCTATATGCTCTATAAAATTGGAACATCAAATTTGCCCTACATGTTGCTTAAATTGATGATATTTGGGTAACAGTTACTGCAGTTTAACATAATTTCTTTGAAAATGTTATCATCCAGCTCTCCATTAACAAAAGTTTTCTTTTTTAATAAAATTTGGAAGTCTTATTATAGATAATCTAACACAGGAATCCATTTTCTTTCCTGACAATAAAATAACATTTTTTCAAAAAAGCTTTCATTGTCCATGTAATGTGGATATGTTTTATGTGATACATGCATCAGGTGTGTAAAAATAAACTAAAATAGGTTCTTGTTTTTTACATCATTTTATCTCTGATTTCTGTGTGATTTTACTTTTTATTGTTTTATTTTAAATAGTATTTTGAAAATTTTTTAGTTATAATGGTTTCCTGCCCTTAATGCAAACATGCACAACAATATTTTTTAACAATTTATTTACTTTTTTGATGTTTCTATCTTAGTTGATGTCTTTTTCAAAATATTGGTTTCAGGTTTGTTGAAAACACTTAATAAATAATCAGTTAGCATTTTAATAAAAAAATTGCCATTGACATAAAAAACACTGGTGAAGTTCGTACAGTTGTGAACATCATCTGCCCAACTAGTGTAACACAAAAAAGACTAACTTAAAATGTTAACTGATTGTTAATATAAAGTGTTTTCAACACACATGGACCCTAGATTTTGAAAAAGACCCCAACTAGAGTTGAAACATCAAAAAAAGAAATAAATTGTAACAAAATATTTTAGGGTCTGTTTTTATTACGGTCATGAAACCATTATAATTAAACAAAAGAGACAACACCCGTAAATATATTTCTTAAAATTTGTTTGACTTTTTTTATTTCCAGACATAAACATATCAATTATTATTTATTTACACCTTATGATGCATGTAAATAACACAGAAAATAGTGTGTCATTATTACACTGATATTAAAAATGTTTTTGAAAAAACTACCAAAAAAGAAAATGGATACTTGTTTTACATTATTAATATTGATGTGACAATCGTATATTCATTTAAATTTAGCTGTTCTAATTATAAATGCTGGGAAAGATAGCATTGTAACATGTAAGGTAGACATGATTTAGAACAAATCAATATTTATTATTTGTTATATTTGAAAATATATTTTTATTTTCAACATTTGTAAAACAAAAATTACTCAGATAAAAAGACATTAATTACAAATTTTATATAAATATACTATATTATTTTTAAAATGTTCACATAATTGAACAATTAAAAAAAAAATACAATAAACAGTTTGTAGTAGAGTTATACACTAATATGCTTAGATAACTGTTTAGTTTTTATCCAGCATTTAATTGTCTGTAGATAAAACTAATTTAGCAGCAATACCACCCTAACACCTACAGAGCTAGTTAGAGAAAGCTTCAACAGTGTCCATAATTCTACATCTGTATTAAAATGTGTGCTAAAGACACTTAAAATTCACCTTAGAGATGATGAGTATTAATAAAAATGAAATTTTATTAACTCATTTAAAGAACAAAATTAATATTGTTAAAAGTAATGAAAACAGTAGTTAATCTTAGTAGTTATAATAATATTAACCTCTTTCCTTATTAATATGTTAATAAAATTCCATTTTAAGTGAAGAGCATACTATCCAATGACCGTTAAAGGGTTAATGGCAAAATGCGCAAGTAACAACCATTATACCCTTAATTTTTCAGTTCAACTAGGGCAACTATGCCATGGAATATAGTACTTCTAAAACTGTCACACAGTGTTATAAGTTTTTTGATAAAATCAGTTGTTTCGAACAATAAGTGCTTTTTGATTAGGGTGACATATTGATTAGATTGAACAATAAATGGTAACATTTCTTTGAATAAAGAATGTCGTTTTCCTAAATCTTTCAATTAAATGGTGCTTCACTCTTATTTAGTAACGTAGACATGAGGTGTTAGCAGAGCACAAAACTATAAGTATTCAAATTTAAACATTTTGTGGGTTAGGGCGGTATTGCACCGGAACCCACTAAAACATGGTATCTTAATTTTTTTAATAAAATAAAAATTCAATAATACATTTGAAAACATAATAAACTTTTTGCTTTGAAATTAATTAAGGATTAATAAATCACTAAAGAATTTTTTAAATTAAGAAAATCTGATATAAATTGAAATAATCTGATTAAATAACTTTTCTTTTTTAACATGAAATTCCTATAAAATTAAAAGTTTGAACTAAACATTCACTAGCTGATCCTGTGCAACAAGGGATCTGTAGAAAAGTACTATATATTCCTAATACGGAAAATCGAAAACCCTAAAATATTCTTTATATTCTTTCATATCATTCAATAGTTATTTTCTGAGTTTAATAAATTATGAAACATATTCATATATGTCTGAGAAAAAAACATCAGATATGTAACTAAACATTTTATTCAGATTACAATTTCAAAAAACTATACATAAAAATTAGCATAACAAAGATTAATTTTTAAAGATTAATCTTAGGGTTTATAATTGTATAAAAACATCAACTTGGCATCAATTCCCAAATAAGGCATAAAAAACAACAACAATCGGGAAGTTTAAAAACCTCAACTGTAATGATATATAGAAAGTGCTATAGCCACTCAGCATTCTGCAGGAGAGTACATCAGAAGTTGCTTTTGTGGGACTCAGAAGGGGGTGTGCCAGTTTTCTGTCATTACAATTTAAAACCATTTTAACAGCATTCAGCACCATTCACAGTTCGACCGGTTTCAGGGTAACATAAGAAAGAGATTTGCTGGTAAAGAACACTCCAAAACAATAGTTTGCCCCCTGAATACATTTGAATGAATAGAAGCCTCTATTACAACAGTAACATATTCGGCTTGAGCCTTTCATCTGAAGTGTATTTCTTCTCAATTTTAACATCAATTTTTCTGCTTTTATGGCATTTTAAAAACATTTTAAAAGCATTTTATTCATCCTTTTTGGCAATGTTTTACATCATCAAAATCCACCCACTTATGATCACTAATGTATACCAATCAGCTACATCAGCAATGATAATCAAGAAGCCTGTATTTGGGTGTGACACTAATTCAAAAATAAAATATTGTAAATCAATTCGTAAAAATGAAATGCACATGGCAGTTGTAGGTGAAAAATGAGATGAATATATGCATAAACCATTCTGTTAGGACCTTGTATGCACTATAAAATATATGCATTAGGTTTGATTTTTCAAGATTTGTGAATATGTGCAACTGCTTTGCATATGCTCCTTAATAAATACTCCCCTTAATATTAGAAATCCTCTCATTAGAATAATAACTGTTTTTAGAAACAAAGTTGAAATTGTCACTGCAAGACAAAAATAAATTTTACATTTCCAAAACCATCATGAAATAGTCACTGTCTGATTACTATGCACCTATACAGAATGTATTCTTCAAATTTCAAGACAAATAAAAATTTGCATCTTATATCTTTTCTAACAAAACATTACTGTTCTGACACACATCACTTCAAAAGTAAACATGTCAGTATTGTAATAAAAAAATCTTTTAGTTATGACTATATCAACATACAAATATTTTAAAACCTGTTACACATTCTCTTAGCTAATTTCTTTGATTGTAGGAACTCAACTTAGAATCCATGATGTTGTACGCAGACTAACTGAAAAAATATCAGAATCGGAGGATGCTGTTCTACTGGAATCTGATGAAATACATATGGCTGAAGAGTACTTGATTCAGGAATTGCAGAGCAGGCTCCCTTTCCTTAAGGAAAGTTCTAAGGAGAACCTCCAAGGAGTACGGAGACCATCAATATGATAACTCTATAAGACTTGGCAAGACTACAACCACTTAAAAATGTTTCTTCATTTTAGAAAACCAAAAACACCAAATTGAGTAATTTTTCATAATAAAACTCCACATACAATTCTTGATAATTACATTTATTTGAGTCTGGCATTATTACACAAAAGTAAAAGAACATTTGAGCCTTGTTAGCTTAGTTTTTGTGAAGTAATTGATGCACATACTACAAAAATTACATAAGAAAAAAAACCAACAAATTAAGAAATTTTCTACCTCATTCTTTCATGTGTTTAGCAATACAAACAATTTATCCAATAACTTATACTGAAAATGGCAATGATGAGCAGGAAATGGATCATAATGTAGTGAATGAGTTAATCGTAAGTCAGACGGAATGATCTCTCATTCTCCCGGCGGTGCACTTCATGCAATTTAGCAACTTGGTCTAAATGAGATCCGATTAGAGTTGTGTTTTGATCAATCCATTGTAAGGAATTCATGTGAGCGTTAAGAATGCGGCCAATTTGAACAATGGGATCAGTATTATCTTGGGATCGGTTGGTCTCGTTAATATGTTCTACAATCTCCTTCAGATCTTCAGACATCTGCTTCAACTGAGTGTCCAGGTTCTCAGCTAGTTGGTAAGTATGTTCACGTTCCGGATCTGAGACACTGTTTGTTTCCAGCTCTTTTTCAAGAGGTGTAAGGAGATCTTCTAACTCCCTCTGTTGACCTAGAATGAAGTCCAATTCATGATCCAATTGCTGCTGTTCTAATTTGACTTGCTCTACAGCATTATTCAAGTTAATTATCTTTTCTCCATTGGCTATAAGCAAACGATCCCATGTATTGACCTGTGAAGCTTGGTTCATGAACAATTTCTCTTGTTCCTCCAATTCTAAAGTCCATTTATTAATTGCTTCTTCTAATTGGCAAAAATTGAGAGATGATGCACTTGCAGCAGACGAGTTAGTCACACTAGTGGATGTTGCTAAAGTTGTCTGACCAGTTGTTGCAGCGGAAGGAGCAGCAAGAGCAGATGTTGAGGTTAGAGATGCGGGGAAGGTAGTGGTTGAAGTTGAGAAGGCAGTGCTGGGAGTGGAAAAGGTAGTACTAGATGTTGGAAAAGTAGTGCTAGGTGTTTGGAAAGTAGTGCTAGATGCTGCAAGCTGTGTGCTGGGAGCCGAGAAAGTAGTACTGGGTGCTGAAAACGTTGTACTGGGTGCTGAGAAAGTTGTACTGGGTGCTGAGAATGTAGTACTGGGTGCTGAGAAAGTAGTACTGGGTGCTGCGAAAGTAGTAGTGGGTGCAGGGAAGGTGGAGTTAGGAGTAGAAAAACTTGTTGTAGTACTAGGGGTAGAGAAGGTAGTGCTGGGAGCAGCAAAAGTAGAGCTAGGTGCAGTGAAGGTTGTGCTTGAGGCAGGAAAACTGCTAACTGCAGGTAGGGAAAAATTACTTCCCAATCCAAAAACTGGACCAGATGTAGTAGCTGGTGTTCCTGAAGTAACAGTAGCTGACGCAGGTGTAGCTGTTAAAGAAAATTTCGGACTACCTCCAAGAGAGAAGTTCGGTTGAGGCTGTGAAGTCCTCGCTGCTCCAGGATCGCCTGCTCCAAGGGAAAACTGACTCATGATGATACAGATGTTGCTGAGAGCATAAAAAAAACTCCATTAATTTTGAATCATTTGTCTATTACAAACACATTCCACGGCAACTCAATATCGTTACTCACACAAATTACAGTATCCAAACAGATGACGCTTCGCCCGGTTTTCACATTCATAGAAGTTCTACAATCACTTGTACTACGCAAATTTGTTTCCTAAAATCATGACGACAACACACGAAACTAAAAACGTAGGATCGGTATGCTACAAGTTAATTCTCGCGACCAAAGTTATAGTCATTTAGTGCTGCTCTCACAAGGGCGGCGTGCCAAACTACGATTTGGAGGCGCCACCAGCGCCTCCAAGCGGCCAGTAAGCACGTAAGTGAGCTATCTAAAGCTATTATACCTGCACCCAAAAACCAAACCGTATCCACAATTAAAGTCTAATTAAATGTTGTATTCCCGTATTTTAGACTCCTTTGGGTTTCCCAAATTCATGGGCACTGCTAACTTAGGTCTGAAGCTCACCTAAGAAATACAATTTCCCATTACTCCAAGATAAGGAAAAAGCATCCATGATTAAAGGCTGATTTTAGAGTAGGAAAAAAATTGTTCCAGGCCATATTTTCCTATAATCAAGAATGAACAAATAAAATCAGTTAACATACGTTAGGATGTACTAATAAATACAAAAACACAAAAACCTCAGACAAATTATGAAAAATTGAAGTATAATTGTAGGCTCCAAGAAAAGTAGTGTTCCAGTGCATTTTCTCCAAGAAATCAGGTGTTCACATCGAGTAAGAATTAACATAGGATTTTATGATCTAGTAAACACGAAAATTCAAAAACCTCATAAATATATGAAACAATTCTCAAAATTATAGAATAATTTTAGGCTCTAGGGAGAAAGTTGTTTCAGCGCATATATTCCAAAAATCAGGGTTGTACAAATAATAACGGTTAATTCTTATCGACTAATCAACAGGATATCTCCAAATCAATTGAAGGGTGTCATTAACAGTAGGCAACCATATCCCTAATTGGTCCATAGTGATAAATGTCTATTATAAGTATTTTTGATCCTTAAACATGCCTATCATATCACGTGCTGTATAGAAAATAAAGGATATGCATTGTTTTATTTTAATAAAGTAAATAGTGTTTTCGCTGAACAATGAAATAAATAAAATGACATGACACATATTTTTCATATTTTCAATGATTTAACATTACAACAAAGACTGATGATGAGAAATTTCACGGCAGATTTTTGGTGGAATCTACTTTTACCTCAATAAATAATTTATCTGTCCCCATAAAAAATATGAAAAACAAGAAAAAAGTACTGTTTAAAGATGTTCGTTATATTGAAAAGTTGTTTTCAATGCTCAGAACAGACTTAAGAAATTCTGCAGCGCCGTAGCTTTCAAAAGTCAGATTTTAAAATTAATTTCCATACTACTAGTTTCTTTTAAATCTGAATTTACTAGTTTTTCTACAAAAACCACAAGAACTTGCCCCTTTTGATTTATCGTCAGAGATCATCCCTCGCTGCAACATCAATAATCTCTAGGAAAGCACAGAAAAAGAAATTACCTCTAGTAAAAATATAAGAAAGAAGTGAATTAGTATTCAACATAAATTTAAAAAATGTTATGCCAACCGTCATTCTGCTGTTCCTTCTCTACAACTTCACACAAAGGATTAATTGTATCCAAATACATGTACATAATATTATTTTTTTAACCAATATTTGATAACTAAAAGTTACATACTAAATTCACATAAAAAAATGTGGGGGGGGGAACGTTACAAATATTGTCTTTCCCAGATATTGGACTAAAAGATTGGTTTATTATGAACTCAAATTCATAGATTTGAAGTTCTAACAAATCTTTTAGGACAGTATCTGAATAATAAAAACAAATAGTCATAATGTTTTAATGTGAATTTGGCAGGCAATAGTCATGAACATGTCAGTATCAAAGTTGGTTGTTAGTAAACAATCTTCATGTAAATGAGTATTTGAATTCATTAACTACTGTCCTAAAATAGAAAAAATAATGTTCATATTGGGGTATATTAGCATACTGTTTTAAGTTGTTGCCTACATTTAAGATATAATATAATAAGAAAAGGCAAAACTGTTTTATTATATTCTTTTAAGTGAAAGAATGTAAGAAAGAATTTCAGTGATTAATTTTTTTATATTACGTTTCGGAGGGTATAGGTTCAGAAATTAAATGAATAAAAAATAGATATTCTTGAGACGATAAATCTTCTAACACAGGTCAGAAATTAATTTCATTCACTCACTAGTATTTACACACAATTTCAAATACTTATAAGTCAACAAAAATGGAAAAGAATTTATTTTTTGTGAGAAAGGGAAAATTCAACTTGATGTTGGCTTGCTTTGAACAGTTTAACTTTTAATAATTTATATCAGTGGGATTAAATAAAATGGTATCAATTCAGTATAAATTAGTTCACAAACAGTAATATTGTTCAATTATAAATTTGAACATTCTATTCTTGTATCAGAATGAAGTGTTCCTAATGGCATATGAGTAAAATGAATTAAAGCTGCAGTTTAAACTGGTAATAAAGTTGAATGGAAGATTTCTTCTTCTCTCATAATTATAGTTCAATAATCATATTAAAATTCTCCAATCAAGTTAGGATATACTTCTTCTTTTTTTATATTTATTTTCCTATTATTCATTCATTTACATCATCAAAATTTCCAGGTATTTTAACTTTGTTTACAATAATTATATATGGGAAGATGCCAGCAGATAATTTGAAGGAAAATAATATTACCCACAATTTAAAAGAATAACTTATTAACTATATTTGAATAAATACCATTGTTTAAAAAGCAGTGAATTGGAAACGGGGGGAAATAATTATTTAAATTAAAGAGGATGGGAAATGAAGTTCTTAATGAAACACTACTGTATTTTAGGATTTGGTAAATAATTTTTAGATGCATGTGAAAAAATAAATTATAACATTGTTTTGAGATGAATAAAAGATTTAAAAGAATCAATTTTAAGTTCTATAGCATGTGTTTTGTGGGATTTTTCTATTATTATTCGGAATTACAATCAAATTTTTAAAATGTTCACAGTTATTTCTCATTTAAAAAGATAAAAAGGGGCTCAAAATGCATTTCTGAAAGTTTACTTATTTCACCGAATTCAAATCTTTTCCTCAAGATATTCGTCAAATTTCATTTTTAAACTGTTCTTTCGGCAAGCATTTATCTATCCTTTTCTTGCACACGCGCTTTTGGTCATTAATTTAATTTTTTTTTTAATTGTCACCAACATTCAAATCAATCGTAATTTGAAAACAATTCGTTCTTCAATATGAGTACACTAACTACCAATGCAATCACACAATTCGGGAAAAAATGCAAAATATTCTATTCCAACACAACGCGAACTTCCCGGTAAGTTTTTACAGAGACACCAAAGAATAAAGTAAATACGCTATCGATGGTGTATGAAGCAACGTTGCCAAGCATTGATTCCGTATTTAACAAGGACTGGTTAAGCTACGGTTTAGCGGCCATTATTGGTCAAAATTTAATCCATCCTATTTCCGAACTTACGCTCGAAGTAACTATTCCTGGAATAAGCATGTTACAAAGGTGGTTGGTGTAAACAAAGTTACACCAAGCTTTTATTATTAGAGCTGTATGAGTCCACCAACTACTAAGGCATTCACACAATTCAGGATAAAATGCGAAATATTCTGTTCAAATATCAGCGAAGACCTTACACAGGCACCAAAGAATAAAGGGAATACGCCGACGATGGTGTATGAAGCAACGTTGCCAAGCATTGGTTCAGTATTTAACAAGGACTAGGTAAGCTATGATTTAGCGGTCATTATTGGTAAAAAATGTAATCCATCTTTATTCCGAAATTACGCTAGAAGTAACTATTCCCGGAATAAGGGTGTTTTAACGAACTCACGCCAAGGTTTTATATTAGTAGGGCTGTTAGAAGCTTCAAAACTGCCCGTTTAGAATGACTCATTCATCTATAGAAACCACCTTTTCCTTCTCACACCCCTCAAAATTTGGTTTACCAACAACAACTTGACCGCCAATTTTTTTATTGGGTCCAACCTTTTTTCCTCTATGTAATCAACACTTTTTTTATCCGAGCACAAAAATTCTATAAATTTAAAATAAAATGTTCCATCCAAAATAAAACATCCACTAACTGATCCTATGCAACAAGACAGACCTTCAGAAAAGTACTATATATGCCCGATACGTCAAATTGAAAACCCCCAAATATATTTATGCCATTTTCAGTAGTTATTTTCTGAGATTAATGAAATTATCAAACATATTCACATATGCAGAGGGGGAAAACCAACAGATTTGAAGCTAAACATTTTATTCAGATTATGGTTTCAAAAAACTATGAATAAAATTAAGAATAACATGTATGAACTTTTAAAGATTATTCTTAGGGTTTGTATTTTTGTATCAAAACATCAGCTTAGCAGCCTTTTCAATTTCCAAAGAGGTATAAAAAAAACCTGTTTTAGAAACCCCAACTGCAATGATACATAGAAAGCTCTATAGCCAGTCAGCATTCTGCAGAACACATGGCAAGTTGCTTTTGAGGAGGGGGGGGGGGGGTCAGTTTTCTGTCATTTAAATATCCCTTTATCTAATAATTACA
This sequence comes from Gryllus bimaculatus, assembly GCA_017312745.1. Lineage (NCBI taxonomy): Eukaryota > Metazoa > Arthropoda > Insecta > Orthoptera > Gryllidae > Gryllus > Gryllus bimaculatus. The sequence continues at coordinate 1,045,643 of BOPP01000150.1, read as the reverse complement.
ATTTAGCAAAATATAATTTTTTTTGTGTTTAGTTACTTAAATACATTCAACAGCAATTGAATATTATTTTCACCCAACAGTTACTCCTTATCTTTAAAAGCATGTAATATCAAAAAATTCAAGCCTAGCAATACAGATTTTTAAAATAACTGGTTTTAAAATATGCATTGGAAATAGAAAGAGAAAACTTTTGTAGAATAATACTGTGTGACAATTAAAACTACCAAAGATTTAAAACACATCATACTATGGATTTAAATTGTTTATAATCATAATGCTCAGAAATCCTAACCAAGACACAACAGTCTAAAACAGTTTTTGAAAATGAGGTAGAGAAAAAATTAGCGCCCCTGAGTGTTTCATCTAGAAAAATAACTTTTATAACTTTGCTGATGGAGCTAGGGAGCGGATTTTAATGAAATGTCGTTTTTTAATTTTTTTTTTCACTTTAGGACAATGTTGTTTAGTATAAAAACTTATGTTATGAAAAAAGGAAATGACCCATCATTTTTTTTCTTTTTTTTTGTATTTTTAGTCGATTTCATCTAATTTTTTTTCTTTTTTCCATCATTTTTAACACATTTTTCGGATGCCATTGAAATTATTATTATTTTAAAGGTAGTTGCTACAAATAATATATACAAGATGCAACATATTTTCTCCACAGAATTCCTGAGTAATATTATAGATTTCTTCGCTCAGAAATCGTTAGGTCAGCGATTGAATGTAATCTAAGGTTTCTGTGATGCCTATCAGCACCATTGACAGTTCGGCCGATTTCAGGGTAACATAAGAGAGAGATTTGCTGGTAAAGAACACTCCAAAACAGTAGTTTGCTTCCTGAATGCATTTGAATGAATAGAAGCCTCTATTACATCAGTAACATATTCGGCTTGAGTTGTTCATCTGAAGTGTATTTCTTTTCAATTTTAACATCAATTTTTCTGCTTTTATATCATTTTAAAAACATTTTAAGAGCATTTTATTCATCCTTTTTGGCAATGTTTTACATCATCAAAATCCACCCACTTATGATCACTAATGTATACCAATCAGCTACATCAGCAACGATAATCAAGAAGCCTGTATTTGGGTGTGACACTAATTCAAAAATAAAATATTATAAATCAAATCGTAAAAATGAAATGCACATTGCAGTTGTAGGTGAAAAATGAGATGAATATATGCATAAACCATTCTGTTAGGACCTTGTATGCACTATAAAATATATGCAATAAGTTTGATTTTTCAAGATTTGTGAATATGTGCAACTGCTTTGCATATGCTCCTTAATACATACTCCCCTTAATATTAGAAATCCTCTCATTAGAATAATAACTGTTTTTAGAAACAAAGTTGAAATTGTCACTGCAAGACGAAAATAAAATTTTACATATCCAAAAAACCATCATGAAATAGTCACTGTCCCTGATTACTATGCACCTACACAAAATGTGGTTTTCAAATTTCAAGACAAATAAAAATTTGCATCTTATATCTTTTCTAACAAAACATTACTGTTCTGACACACGGCACTTCAAAATTAAACATGTCAGTATTGTAATAACAATATCTTTTAGAGCTATGATCATATCAACATACAAATATGTTACACATTCCCTAAGCTTATTTCTTTTATTGTAGGGACTCAAATTAGAATCCATGATGTTGTCCACAGATTAACTAAAAAGATTTCAGAATCAGTGGATGCTGTTCTTCTGGAGTCTGATGAAATACATATGGCTGAAGAGTACTTGATTCAGGAATTGCAGAACAGGCTTCCTTTCCTTAAGGAAAGTACTAGGAGAACCTCCAAGGAGTACGGAGACCATCAATATAACACTATAAGGCTTGGCAAGACTACAACCATCTACAAAAGTTTCTTCATTTTAAAAACCATAAAAACCGAATTGAGTGGTCTTTCATAAATATTAACAAACAATTCTTGAAAATCACATTTATTTGAGTCTGTCATTATAACACACAGTAAAAGAACATTTGAACCTCATTAGCTTAGTGTTTGTGAAGTACTTGATGCACACTACAAAAATTACACACAAAAAACAAACAATTAAATTAAGAAATGTTCTAGTTTAATTCTCTAATGTCTTTAGCAATACAAACAATAACTTATACTGAAAATGGCAATGATGAGCTGAGAAGTTGGATCATAATGTAGTGAATGAGTTAATCATGTCAGACGGAATGATATCTTATTCTCTCGGCGGTTCACTTGATGATATTTAGCAACTTGGTCTAAATGAGATCTGATGAGAGGTATGATGTGACCAATCTATTGTCATGAATTCATGTGAGCATTAAGAATGTGGACAATGGGATCAGTATTATCCTGGAATCGGTTTGTCTCGTTAACATGCTCCACAATCTCCTTCAGATCATCAGTCATCTGCTCCAACTGAGTGTACAGGTTCTCTGCTAGTTCGTCAGTATGTTCACGTTCTGGGTCTGAGACACTGTTTGTTTCCAGCTCTTTTTTGAGAGGTGTACGTATATCTTCTAACACCTTCTGCTGACCTAGAATGAAGTCCAATTCATGATCCAATTGCTGCTGTACTCATTTGACATGCTCTACAGCATTTTTCAAGTTAATTATCTTTTCTCCATGGGGTATAAGTAAACGATCCCATGCATTGACCTGAAAAGCTTGGTTCATGAATAATTTCTCTTGTTCCTCCATTTTCAAAGTCTATTTACTAATCGCTTCTTCTAATTGGCAAAAACTGGGGGATGATGCACTTGCAGCAGATGAGTTAGTCACACTAGTGGGTGCTGCTAAAGATGTCTGACCAGTTGTTGTTGGAGCAGAGGTAGCGGTAGGATAACTTCTTGTAGTACTTGGCGTCGAGTAGGTGGCGCAGGGAGCAGTAAAAGTAGTGCTAGGTGCAGTGGAGGTAGTGCTTGAAACAGGAAAACTGCTGGCTGCAGGTAGGGAAAAATTACGTCCCACTCCAAAAATTGGACTAGATGTAGTAGCTGGTGTTCCTGAAGTAACAGTAGTTGACGCAGGTGTAGCTGTTAAAGAAAATTTCGGACTACCTCCAAGAGAGACGTTCTGTTGAGGCTCTGTAGTCCTCGCTGCTCCAGGATCGCCAGATCCAAGGGAAAACTGACTCATGATGACACAGATGTTGCTGAGAACATGAAAAAAAAATCCTTCAATTTCCAATCATTTTGTCTGTTAAAAATACATTCCACAGCATCTCAATATTGTTACTCACACAAATTACAGTAACCAAACAGATGACGCTTTGCCCGGTTTTCACGTTCATAGAAGTTCTACAATTCCTTGTACGACGCAAATTTGTTTCCTAAAATCATGACGACAACACACGAAACTAAAAACTTAGGGTCGGTATGCTGAAAGTTAATTCTCGCGACCAAAGTTATAGTCATTTAGTGCTGCTCTCACAAGGGCGGCGTGCCAAACTACGATTTGGAGGCGCCACCAGCGCCTCCAAGCGGCCAGTAAGCACGTAAGTGAGTTATCTAAAGCTATTATACCTGCACCCAAAAACCAAACCATATCCACAATTAAAGTCTAATTAAATGCTGTATTCCCGTATTTTAGACTCCTTTTGGTTTCCCAAATTCATGGGCACTGCTAACTTAGGTCTGAAGCTCACCTAAGAAATACAATTTCCCATTACTCCAAGATAAGGAAAAAGCATCCATGATTAAAGGCTGATTTTAGAGTAGGGAAAAAATTGTTCCAGGCCATATTTTCCAATAATCAAGAATGAACAAAAAAACAGTTAACATACGTTAGGATGTACTAATAAATACAAAAACACAAAAACCTCAGACAAATTATGAAAAATTGAAGTATAATTGTAGGCTCCAAGAAAAGTAGTGTTCCAGTTCATTTTCTCCAAGAAAGCAGGTGTACATATCAAGAAAGAATTAACATAAGATCTTATGATCTAGTAAACACGAAAACGCAAAAACCTCATAAAAATATGAAACAATTCTCAAAATTATAGAATAATTTTAGCCTCTAGGGAGAGAAATGTTCCAGCTCATATTTTCCAAATATCAAGGCTGATTCTATGAATCAGTTAATATACGTACTTAACAACTAATCACACGAAAACTCCAAATCTTAAGAAAAATATGAAATACTATTAGTGTTTCACAAAAAAGAAAAAGGGTGTTTAGTTTTTAAAAAGATTGAAGGCCTCTGTTTTAAGCATACATTACAAAATGTTTAAGGTAGTCTCAATTATTTCAATTACAAGAACGAAATGTAAAATTTTGGAAATCTTTGGGAAATTACAGAATTATTAAATTAAGTTGTTTTTTTAGCAGAAAAATACATTCTTTTTATTTATGTGACAAATTGTGTGTGCATCATTTTATTCACATTCAAAATTAGCACCACTGAATGTTTTCTCTATAAAAATAATTTTGAAAGAAGTGTTTTGTGACATTATTGTTAATTGTTTCTTTCAAGTTGTTAGCAAACAAAATAAATTAAATACGTACACACTGTAGGAGTGTTTGTAATATACCGTAAGTGTAGTGCGTGCAGTCGTCAAACTTAAATTACAGTGCTTGTATCATTGATGTATTTATTCAATACATGCAATTCAGATCTTAAGCAGTTCCGACTCCGAGCTCTGACCGAGCTGTATGCTGACGTTGACGTTAACATATTAATTAGGTTAATACATATTAATATTAATTAGGTTAATATACGAGTATTTTGAATGACTTCGAATGGTGCTGGTTTTACGTTCGTTGATACGTTTTAAAATAAATGGTAAGGATAGTATGGATTCATATGCAATTTTAACAAGCTCTTCTTTACTATTGGCGCAAAGTTTGGTAAAAATAAGTGCGAGTTATAGCAGCAGATCTGGTAGCTAATAGATTCGAGAGAGGTCAGTAGCAAGGCGTAAGATTAACATTTTTAATTATAATTGTAAAACAATAAAATTAAATTTCTGTAACAACATTGTTCACTGTTTCTTGGAACTCTAATTAATAAATTGTTAAAAAGGAAAATAAAACGTTTACATGATATATCCGTATGTGGAGCATATGCAGTTCTCAGCGTCATGTATTAATTGAGTTTATGTATTTCAATCCATGCAACTTTGGCGTACAGAAACCGTTCGTTGTTGATATATTTCAATTTGTGGTGGTTTAATGTTTGTGTAAAATTTAGGGTGAAGGGGGAAAATTTACAACTCATGGTGCGGACTCATTTACAACTAGTGGTGCTACAGAATGGCAAAGACTTTCTCGTCCTAGTTGGTTTTCTAATATCTTTGGTCTCCTAGCTTTTTGATCTTGCCCTATCCGCCTGCCAGATGCCATCTATCGCCGCCCAAAGTACTTTTCTTGTATAATTTTTCTGAACTTTCCTATTTGCTAATGATAGTACCAAAACATTACTTAAATAATATTATAGAAGAGTAAAACCTCGTCATAAATGGAAATCTTCGTTCAACAATTTTGAGCAGTTTAAAATTACGTTTAAGCCACCCTGTATGTGCTAAATTTGAAGCTCTTTTTTCTAAAAAACTTGAGTCTGAAGTACGAAAAGTTTGAAGAAAACATTTAAGCCGTTGTTTGTTATTTTTGAGAAAATAGCTTTTATGTGTTTCTAAAACTGCGTAATTTTGAGATTTTTTCACAGAAAATGTTTGAGTTTTCAAGAAACTTTATGTCGTACAGGTATCCCAAGCACAATACAAATTTGCCCCACAGTCTGGGGTAAATGTGTACCTCAGAAGTGGTTTCAAGAAACTGATAAAACCATAAAAAATTGTTTTCAAACGTCAATCTGGTGATTTACAATCTAGAAGAATAGTCCTAAATTGTGAATTAAGCAAAATGTATTTTTTAGAGAACGTAGATTCACTAGAAACCGAAAAAAGCTAAATTTTGCTGAAAATGGTACGCAATTACCCCATCCTAATTACAGTATTTTATTAAAATTTGAACCATTTACATTAAAAATAATAATCATAAAAACCGAGTGTCATGACAAAAAAAAAAAAACATGTGGACATGCATTGGCATTATCTCTTCATATTCATTGGTGCACAGTGGCACCATCTCGGAGCTGAGCCTTGACTCTCCATTTTATTATAACGGTGATGCTAGTTTGTTTTCCTACCTGACGCAACTTGTACAGTTTAATTTTAGTTCAAATAAAACCATGAAACGAATCGGATGGTGCAGTGTTTTTCTATACCTTTAGCAATCCAATAAAAATCAAGGATACAACACCGAAGTTTATGTAAAATTCATATGTTAACTCTGTTACAAGTATTGAATGTGAAGAAAGCCCCAGAAAGTATACAGAGGGAAAACCTCTGGCACCGCCAAGTGTTTTGAAGTTATTTAATACTAGTAAAATGTGGCGTCGCCGACGCTGTAAACTGTTATAAAAATAGTTTCATGTGTTGAAAATTTCTTTCATGCCCAGCTTTGTTCAAATATGTTCTTTCAGTATCAGGCATTGAACTTACGAATGAATCGTAGTAGCTGATAATGTTATATTCCCGTTCAAAGCTTCCCAACACCCAATGGTAGGATACGAGGGTCAATCCAAATATTTTGAGAATACTATATTTAAAGTCGAGATAATAAGTTCTTACCTTCACATCTTCTCGAAGTACTCTCCACCACTCTATGCAACGTTTCATCCGATTAAACCAATTATCAAATGACGATCGCCACACTTCTTTAGAGATACTGAGAATCTGATCTTCATATGCAGTCACTGCAGCCTGAGCTGACTCGAAACGATGACCTTGGTTTTTTCTTTCACATAAGGGAAAAGAAGAAAGTCACACGGGGCCAGATCTGGACTGTAGGGTGGGTGAGAGAGTGTTTTAACCCTTGATTCTGTCAGAAATTCAGTTATTGCTCTGGCTGTGTGGGATGATGCGTTGTCATGGTGAAGCAGGATTCCACGCACACCAGATTTTGGACGGTTCTTTCTCAGCTCTTCAAACAATCTGGGCAAGCAAATTGTAGTGTACCATCTTGCAGTGACTGTCTTTTGTTCCTCGAGTGGCACTGTCACAATATGGCCACTGGCAGAGAAGAAAGAACAAATCATCATTTTGCCAACGCTTCTGGGTTTTCTCACTTTCGTTGGAGGATTTTCATCTGAAAAGACCCACACTGATGACTGCCGTTCCATTTCTGGATTAAATTGATAAATCCAGAAAAAATAATTTGAATATTGAAAAATAAATTGCAAACTTACATACAATTTTAATAACATGAGAGGAGTAAGGTCCATTGACCGTACTCCTAATATTACATTTTTTTCAGATTAACAACAATTCTGTGGTGATAAGGAAAAAGGGAATAACTGCAATTTTTGTCAAAATCGAGATAATACTAAATTTCGTATCTTTGATACTTATACTTTCATCAGACAAGATAATAAATATAGTAATCTGTAATATTTGAATTTACGAGCAATGTTAAATTATCAAATAAATGGTTAAAATAAGGAAAAAGGGAATAGCTGCAAAGCTTTGAGGAAAAAGGGAATAACTGCATTAAAAACAATACTAAAAGTAATGAAAATTAATTCTGTTTAATTTCATTAATTATTCTAAATATTATAACACTTTTAATCATTTTTTAGTTAATTTAAACAGAAATTAAGCAATAAATTAAATCATTTTATAATAAATAACAAACATTACAAATTTTAAAATAATACATTCAATCATTAATATTTACTTAAATGCATCTTCGTTGTAATTTTGCTTCTGTTTTTTGACAATCTTTCAGATCTGCGCACATTTTTGGGCCTTTCAATGTCAGCTTGTTCAAAGGCTGACAATTAATTTATTTAATTATATATTATTGTTATTATTTATTTTCATATTACATTATTATTAAATTACGAATTGTGTATAAATAATTTATTTCAAAAAAGGAAAAATGTTTTAAAATAATTTTAACTGAAAAGTTTAACTACAATTTAATTTAATAATTCTTATTTCGTAAGTCAAATACTACAAAAATAGTATGCTTTTATTAAAGATTATATAGTATATATATATAAATGTATTCACTCCATAAAATTAAAATAAAGATACAAATAAAGAAAAAGAATGATAAATAAACATTTATGGAAAAAGGAATAACTGTAAATATTTAGGAAAAAGGGAATAAGTGAAAAATTAACATTTAATTACATTTATTATTATTATAAAATGTTTATTTGAAGTCCTGAAACTATGTTTTGTTTATACGAAAGTGTTGAGAAAAAACCTACGGTCGACTTACTTAAATCTGCAAAAATAGAATTTATGACTTTAAATGCATTTTTCTCGAAATTGTGAAAATTGCCGTTATTCCTTTTTTCCTTATCGCCACAGAATTTATAGTCGATATGTCATGTCTAAAGTAAGATATCGTTTAAGTCATCTGGTGGTGTCACTATTGTCTAGTAAGTTAATGGAAAGAATAGTTTGATGGTTATGTAGTCGTTCTAAGTATTTTGCGCTGGTCGTGTTAATTTCTTCTTTAATTGTTGTCATTTGTAAGTCTCGGTGTGTTGTGGCGCTTGATACTTTTGGAGTGACCTTCGTATGAACTGGTCTTATTGCAATTTAAAAATTATAAACACCGTAACAACTTGCTGTTTGTGATGCTAATAGTTGAGTTTTAGTACTGCTACATTTTAAAGATTATTAACTAATATACACAAAAATGCACTAACCCATTAGCATTCAAACAAATACAAAATGCCGATCATTCCAGTTGCAAAAATTCTGTCGGGAACATCTTTTACAACTACACTTGATTCTTCTCTGGATTTCCGTAAAACTTTCATATTTTTATTTCCTAATTTTTGAAGAGATTTAAACTTCGCAAACTCAGTCCAATTTGTGTCCTGCAATTGCTTTATTAATTGTTTTGTTTGCGAATCTAGCGTTGCATGCAAATCTAACATTAAAATGCTACTGTTTTGTAACTTTATGAGAATAAGGTGTTAGTTAAGTTTAATAAACATAAGTTGTGAGTCACATTCATTTGAAATTCGGTATTTGCACACTTATGTAAGAACGTTCATTCATTCTCTAGCATTCCTCACAGTATTGTTTTCTGCGAAATGACTTGAACTTCTTCACGTTTAATAAGTTCCGAGGCAATACTGTACGTACTGTACATCAGTTTCCGCAAATTTATTTTTAAAATTCATTAATTCGAATCTAAATTGAAATCAATCTGCAGTGCGATTTACTTGGTAATTCAATTGTTCACGTAAAGATGTCCACATTGGTGTTGCCAACATCGTTAAAGAAAAGTATGACACATGCTGCTAAAAATTTGTTTGGGTACTGGTGTTTAATCAACACCACCTACATAGATTGATTTAAGAGACTTTTATTTAATTCCTGACTTTATCACTTCGATCGCAGAACCAAAACACTAATAAACACGTTTTTGGAAACCTGTTTGAATCTTCTGGCCGGATCCGAAAACAAATTATCAGTTCCCCATCAGGAGACCGACACGCATCAAATTACACCTCAAACGTCTCGATTGGTGCACGGGAAGTGGTGTAGCCGCTAGTGACAGAATCTCAGACTTACGCACGTCTGCACATCTTCACACTTCAGAATTTTACTGAATTACTGTATAGGGATGTGTGTTAATATTGTTGACTGTGCATGAGTTGATAGACTGTAAGTTCTAATCATGAAGACTGTACAGAAAAGATTCAACACTCTAGATTGGGGCCTCGTGTACCCTACGCAACCTAGCACAACACACAATGACGTGTTCTACCTGTGGGCACCTAAGCTTTTCGCCATTATCCACACACTCCGCCGACTCACAACTATTACTCGCACAAGTTTTCATGATTCCCTAGTCCTCATCCAGCGCTAAATAGCACGGCCCGTTGAGATACTTAGGTTCGACTCGGAACGGCACGTACCAATTTACAATGCAGGCAACAGCCACTTCGTACTTTCTAAACAATCGTGGCATTTCTCGTGGTACGCTTTGACGAGTTAGGTTCATGCCCACAATTGGCACGACTTTTTAAGACTTGACGTACCCAGAGCCCTCTTGTCCCCGCACCACCCCGCCGTGGAATATCAAGAAAACCTGCGAGTACAGTACGCCGACAGGTTGGTATCTCGATTCCGCCAGTTCACCCTCGCAGTAATCTTCCCATTCAATTCTTGGGTCAGACCGCCCAACTCAAGCTAACGATTATCCAGGTCCGTGCCGGAGTCAGATCAATGCGCTACTCACATGCGCCGGGACTACGAATAGTCCCTCCTCTATGCCCCGAGTTTCAGACCAGTGCCATGACGAAGACAAGTCGGGGCCACCAACCCCTTTCCTTCATTGCCTCCATTTTTAAGCTATCGACGTGAGTACCACCGGAACCTAGCGCCAGGGAGGTTAATGCTCCCCAACGGGAGCGTTGCCGGCTGACGGACATCGTTGAGGGTGCCGACGGACAAACCCCACGATTAATCCCGCACAGGAGTCGGTGGAAACCCCCTTACTCACTGCTTCCACTTTGAGAGTAACGACGTGAGTGCCACCGTGAAGCTCGGGGTCCAGTTGTTTGCAAGTCTCCACCAGAAACCACGGCCACCTTCCCAGTCGCAAGACCCCCTGCGGGAGGTAGTGGGAGGTAAGTATGGAATTAGTACTTATGATTTGATAACCCATATGGCAATTGATGTGGTGACCTACGTAATATTTGGGCTTAATTTTTACACAAATAAAGTCTTGAAAATTCACAAAATATCATGTGGCTCATACATATTATGAAGCGATCTCTGTGCAACACGATCAGGTAATGTATGTAAATGATAACTTATTTATTGTGAAAGTTATGCACTTTTTAGCGGTTGAGAGTATCTAGTCATTCTCATAAGAAATGCACGCATAAGAAACGAAGCGTTATCGGCTGCAGATTTATTTGTCCCGAAAAACACAAGTTTTGTTGGGGCAGGTGGTTTCAGTGGGAACTCGATTTTGGGACACATTTGAAGCAGTCGGGAAAAAGGAAGATGAGGTTCACGCGGTACGTTTCGAAGGCTGTATGCTACAAAATGAGCTCTTGTTGAACTTGGAAACACATTCCGGGAGATTTTTTTAGGGTGATTCCAAAAGTGATGGTAAGGATAATTTTTATTTTAAATTTGGAGTTGAATTTTGTTTCTACAAAATGGGATTTCAATATTTTTGGAAGAAAATTGCAGTCTGAGGAAGCATATGTAGCTGTAGTTTTAAAGCTCAGGTTAAAGTGCATAAAATTGCAACATGCACTTCACAGTTTCCTTACAGATAAAACACTTGAAAGATATTGGGGAGTGCTTTTTGCTGTACTGTAATGAGTCTCTATTAAATGCGCAAGTTTTCGTGATACGCGAGCTCCCTAGTCCTCCCCAGAGCTGAATAGCACGGCCCGTTGAAATAGTCAGGTTCGACTCGAAACGGCACGTACCACTTTACAATACTGGCAACAACCACATCGTGTCACGCTTTGGGGCGTTAAGTTCGTGCCCACAGTTGGTACGCCCTTTTAAGTCGTGACGTAGCTAGAGCCCTGCTCTCCCCGCACCTCACGCTGTGGAATATCAAGAAAGCTTGCGCGTGCAGTACACACTTCAATTTCTGAATAAAAATTATTATTAACATTTGTCATCTAAGTATTTGTTGCTTCGACGATTATCACCTAGCTTTCCTTTTGGACAGAACCTGCACTAGCGCCATTTTAATTCTGAACTTAGAAGTTCCGATTGTCGATGTGAATGTTTCCCCACAGAACGCTTTGCTTTGCTTTGCTTCTGGACACGACTTCAAATTAATTTCTCCCTGTAGCACGTTACACACAGTTTTTAACTGTTTTTGACATAAAACAAACAAACAAACAAACAAATAAATAAATAAATAAATAAATAAATAAACAAATAAATAAACAAATAAATAAAATAAATAAATAAACAGATAAATAAATAAAAAAATAAATAAGTAAAAAACGTTTGCTTGCTCACTACTGAAATTCTGTTGGGTACAAATGAAACAAAGTTCGGACAAACGCTTCTTATTTTCATTCTGGACATAAATGTAGCTTCACTATGCGCATGTCTCGTTGAGCTCTCCTTTTGCAAGGACTGGTGCCGGGGCTTGGGTTGCTAGTGTGTCTGCGATACTAAGAAACCAATTCTGTAATTCCTTTGTAGATAAAAAATAAGTTTTCTATTACTCGGGAGCGAAAATATCTAAGTTTCAAGTATTAAATTCGCTTTGTTGGTACATTTATTCATCATTTAACAATGAACAGTGTACGTGTGGGGAAGGGGTTCTGGTGATAATGAAAACGTATGCAGATTATACGTCTCTCTGATTCATCACAGATAATTTTTAATGTTTTTCGACTAAAGGAAAGCAAATCAAATTAAAAGTTATATAAATACATTTATGGTATGTTTGGGATTAACTAAGCGCCTGCGTTGAGGTTTCATCTGACTTGCATGCTTTAAAATAAGCTTATCTTGATTTATTTTATTGCACGTCAGACAAAGTATTTGATGAACATCTTGCATACAAAATGTTTCGCTACCTTAAATTTTCCCCTTACTGTTGCATTGGGAAGTGATTTTGCCTTACGTCTAAAATGATGAATCAGGTGGTAAGTATTGACCGTAATAGCGTTACCATACTTCCATTATGAGAAAAGAGGACATTTCTTTCAAGAAGAGGAAACTTCGTATAAAATGTTCTAATATTATATTTTTTTTAAAGTCAAAATACTTCTCGCAAAATAAATTGTTCAATCTTTGTCATCACTTTCACAATCACACAATAGGTCTACTTCATAATCACTAGTCCCTTCCGCTTATATACCACAAGAATATGGTGGATGATGAAATCTCAACAATTTTTTTTAATTTCCCAATAAGTTGTCATAGAAACTCAGCGTTAGATGCTTAAAATTGTATTAAAGACACATTACACTTTAAATATATTAAACCTGCTCATGTCTTTGGACCATTGTGCATTTACAAGAGAGAAGATGCGGGCTTTGTTAGAATTGTGACTAAGAATTGCAAAAACCAATTCGCCAATTTTCAGGAGTTCAGAATGACACACGAGACTTGAAGACTGAAATATTGATGGTATTGCGCTTCACAAGGCCAGAAGCAAAACATAATCCCCGCAGAGCACAGAATCTATAACCACCACCAGCATACAATATGTTGTAGCAGCTGATGGAAGCGCTATAGTATTTTGTGGAGTAAAAAACCGAAAATCTACTATAGTTTTCTATGGATTTTAGCGGTTGTTAGACGAGACAGTTGAAGTTAAATGTCATTTAAATTTAATAAGCAACAAAATATTATGTCGGAGACTCGAACATGTTTTTAAAACAAGGGCATTATACTTCGTATATCATTTGTCTGGGTTGCATATAAAAGTAGTTTCCCCTTTCCAGTAAAAAGAGAATAATCATTTCTTGTAAAATCCAACCGGACAGTTTTTTACTTCAAAAAGAGGACATGTCCTGGGAAAAGGGGACGTATGGTAATCCTAGACGGTAAAAAGGGCCGTCCGACAAAGGGCACGTGAAAAAGTCTGCCAATCTGGGTATACAGTTAAAAAATCAAATAATACGAGGGATCTTTCTGGGCTCTGCATTAATCTATGGACATTTTGTTTCTAATTGTATGGAATTTAGGCTCGTCAGTGCGTTTAGGTGATATGAATCTGGGACTTGGAAAAAAGGATAAAAATACGAGGATGGACATGGTCTTTTTGACTTCACGATTCAGGATGTATTCTTGCGCGATACACGACATCGCAGTGAATGCAAATAAAATTGTTTTTATCATGATAAATATTTCTCAGATTATAAAATGATCTGTCTTGTTCTTGATCGTGAATGAAAACTCGGATTTGTCTTGATCATGAAATGTCCTGAAAGGTCTTGATCTCTCATGAGACCAACCTCTTGAGAAAAAAAAATCTTATAAGAAAAAAAACTTTTGATTACAGAGAATCAGTAAGTGAAGAATATTGTTTATTCTGTTTACAGGCAGGTTGTTGACACATGTACTAACAGCTTTGAAGTATGTAGAGATTTCCAAAACGTGTTCACGAGATTCAAATGTGTGAACGAAGGCATTACAGGTGCGGTGGGAGAAGAATAAGAAAGCAGAAAATAGGGTGTGTTTCGGGTGTTCTATCCCTAAGGCTGTGGATTGGATGAACCACGTAATGCGGGCTTGTGACGTGTTTAAGGCGAGAAGTTTGGAGAGGGGAACATTGTGCCGTGACGTCACACACACGCGTCGCCGCTTCGCAAACCGAGCAAAGGTCTCGTGTAATTGAAGCAATTTGAGGCAGATTATACCCATCGGGCAAAGTACTGCAGTGACGATGACTGAACCCGGAATGAGGGTTTCGTGGCCATTGCGAAATCCGTTAAACGTAGCAACTGAATCTAGCACCCACACGAGGTCAGTTTACGAAACACTTCTCCTTTGCAATTCGATACGCAAGAAAAAAATCTCTGGACTTTGTCCGTCGGGCGCATACAAGGAGAGGGGGCAGATATTGTGGCTCTTTTATCATAGATTCGCAAGTTGAAGTCCAACAAATATCAGGGTTCTTCGTTTTGTCTTCAAAAAAAGAACCACAAGCCGTTTAGAATTGATGAGATAGAGCAAGAAAACAATTTAAGCGAGAGTAAAACAAACACGAGGCTTGTTCCATTTTATCTAGGCTGCATGCAAATTATGTGATACGTCACCCAGAAAGACATATTATCATGTTTACTAAGAGGGCGGCACAATTCCATCATGACCCTGTGGATCCGTCAATAATTATAATTCTCGGAAACAGACCTTCAGCAAATTATTCCCCACTTCGATACTTTGTATCCATTCTAAACCTTTGAATTTTTATAAATAATTTTACTATTGAAAAAATATATTTATATACCAAACAAAACATAGTAAATTATATGTGTAAGCAAGTAAAAATCTGTCAACAATAAGAAATGAAAAAATTGAAACTTTGAAGAAGAATTTACAAAAAATAATTTATTATTATTATTGTCTTACATTATTCACAGTATCTACTGGTCGGTATGTCAACCACACACAGGTATGATGACCAGGTGTGTGGTTGCTTTAATGAAGGTTCAGATGGCTTCTGACAATACGGCATGTATTCAAAATTACTGTCTTTTGCATATTATATACATTCCTGGTATCCAAGTGAAGACACTCCAAAGCCCGAAGTGTCATTTTCGGGATCACTCCCGTAGCTGATATTATTATAGGCACAGTCGTCACTTTACTGAAGTTCCACTGAGTTGCGACTTCATAGGCGAGATTGGTATACTTCTGGATTATTATTATTATCATTATTATTATTATTATTATTATTATTATTATTATTATTACTAATATTATTATTATTACTATTACTATTATTATTTTCTCTTTTATTGCTTCAACTATTATCTCATTAAGAGACCAATTTCCGATGCTTCAGCTTTCTGCGGGTCTACCAAGCTGCAGATCTCAATCATTGTACATTTCGATGGATAATACTTACATCTTCCTAGAAATCATTGGGGCATTAATTTTGATTTTAACAGTATTTGTAAATTTTTAATGAGTCATACCGATTTGTTAAAATGGAATCTTTTCTTTTCAGTATAAAATAATGATATTTTCACCCCATTTGCACAAAACGGTTCAAAATTAATGGAGTATATTGAATTTATTATTGTTAATGATTATAAGATAACTGGCGGCGGCGATGGTGTAACCGTTAGTGTATCGGAGTATTTTACCCAAGTTCGCGGGTTGAAAACCGATCGTGAATTTATTAGGACGAAAAAATCCTTCGTAAGTCTTCCTTCTGAGGGGAAGTAAAGCCGGCTATCCCGTGTTATTAGATTTACTTGCGCGTAAAAGATCCTCAAGCGTAAATGACGCCTCTGAGCTAAATTCAAATCGCCTGCTTCTCGCTCAAGAAATACCCTCCTTCTCCGCTGGTGAATGAAAGGAGGGTAGCGAAATTTGCGTGGTCAGACGGGAGAGCCAGCCTCATAAACTGAATCTCGCCACGTAAAATAAGGCATCAATTCAATTACAAATAATTGTTTGTAAGATAGTAGTCTCATTATAGTAGATGCACAACTAAATAAAAGGACCTTATATTAAACTTTATGGTGGAGGGAGGGGATTTCTGGGATTTTCAGAAGAAGCTAATTAAATATACAGGAAAACAGTGAATTTCCATTTCGAGGCAGCAAACAGAATCGCAACAATCATCACAACAATCACACAATCAACACAACATCACAGAAACAACCAAATTTACAAAGAAAGCATTTATTCAGGTAAAGATCATTCCAATTCAAGTAAAAAAATGCACGAGCACACCCACGTGAGATGTACAAATGTTTCTGATATTTTGTTTCATGCATGGGATTTGGCATGTAGGGTTTGACGTGATTTTTCAAATCTTGTCGGAACATCATTTGCTGAAAACCAACTCCTAGATACAGTGCGTCGCTGATATATTCAGCGTCTCATTTGCGAAAGGACTTGCGAAAGCGAAGTTCCAGAATTTCGGAAGTAAGAAGCAACGGCAAAACTTTGTTGCGCTTTGCTTCGACGCAGAACTGAATCGGGCAGTCGCAGTCGATTTCCCCTCTCAACCTATCAGTTCGCGTGTTTTGTTGTTGTTATTGTTGTTTTTATCTGAAGAAACCTAGATTTTTCCTTCGGTAATATTAGGCACTAAGGACACATTTCTGGGTGAAATGGTAAAGTAGAAGTCGCCAACAAACTTCTAACTACAACATCAAAGGGATACTCATAAAATTATATCAGAAACATTTGTACATCTCATTATGCATAACACGTGGGTGTGCTCGTACATTTTTTTACTTGAATTGGAATGATATTTACCTGAATTAATGCTTTCTTTGTAAAATTGGTTGTTTCTGTGATGTTGTGTTGATTGTGTGATTGTTGTGTTGATTGTGGCGATTCTGTTTGCAGCCTCGAAATGGAAATTCACTGTTTTCCTGTATATTTAATTAGCTTCTTCTGAAAATCCCAGAAATCCCCTCCCTCCGCCATACAGTTTCATATTTGGTCTTTTTATTTAGTTGTGCATCTACTATAATGACACTACTGTCTTACAAACAATAATTTGTAATTGAAATTATGCCTTATTTTACGTGATCCAATAAGGCGGAAGCCAAATAGGGCAACCTGGCTGCGTCACTCGGAGGATCTTACTCGTTGAACCTTGGCTCGCGCAACACAGGAACGTTTCACAAGGGGAAGTTCTCACTCCAGTTACAAGCCAATATGATTGGGACTTAGGACTACGGTCGTGTATATTCTACTCATTCCCCAACATGCGCGTCGTTAATGAAATCTTCCGTTCGTAAAATAAATGAGATTTAGTGGACCGTTGCGCAACATTGCAACACTGGCGGAGGGGTGTTTGGACAGAATTAAAAAAACATTCAAGTGTTTGTAGTTGATTTAAATTCATCTAAAAGTAATTTATACACACGCTGACTCCAGATCAGAAGATTAAACCCAAAATAAAATTGTGTGTCACGTAATAACAAAAATCAATATCATTTCAATACAGTGTAACTCCTTGAAATCAAGTATTTAGATCTCAGGTCTTGCTCTAAGCTCCCGATATATGTTATAGTGTAATGTATTGAGTGTAGTGTGTTTCAGGGTGTGCATGTGTAAGAAGAGTAAAGAGGAATCAAGGATGAGGAAGTAATTATCGAGCATGGCTCGTTTGTTAAGGAACAATTCCGTCTTTCGCCAGGTAATGATCGAAGAAACCCACAAAAAACTACGGACCAGAGCAACAGGCCGCAAGAATTCTCTGGACAGCGACTGAATGCGACTCATCAATTTTCTTAGTATCGAATAACCTCCGCCAGAGTTGGACCTCGAGAGCTAGGACCTCCCAGGCAGAGACTCCGCAGTGGCAACAGTATTACCACAATCTCAGTATTGAACAGTATTGAACCTTCTCAGTAGGTTTCCATGACTGCATGTTAGTAGCGGAATATACAGTTAAAACAGGGAGCAGAAACGATGGAATGGGCAAGCGTTCCGCCTAAATGAATTTGCACTATTACAACTCTATTCTTCGTTTAAAATACAAAATCCTTTCAAGGTAGAAGAAGAGATAATAAGAAAAGGGAACTTTGCTATTCAATCGGGAGTTTCAATACCAATGCTTTAAATCGTAACAAAGCTCACGATTGGATAAGTGTCCCTCCCTCCTGCTACCATATTACCTTGAGGGAAAACGAAATGCCCTAACTGGCAATGTTAAATGTTTATTTTTATTAAAAAAAAGTATTTATTAAAAATTTAATTCTCAAAATCTATTGACGTTATGCTTTAGAAAGTTTTACAGGTTACAGATTTATCACTCATAATAACACTGAAACAACTGTTTTAAAAATGTTAATTATTTTTGTTCATAAAAATATTTTCTCATAATCCATTTTTACCGTGTTTTCTAGTAAATAGAGATCTGCAGAATGGATAATACTGAGGAAATTAGAAAGTATTGTTTCAATAAATTTAGGAGATCTTTATTAACAGCTACAGCAATTTTCAGTTTCCTATTACAAAAGTAAGTTGAAAAAGAGATAATTTAGTATTAAACATACAACCGGTCAAATGGCCGAGATAGGGTAGTAGTACCGTAGCGGTCTCGCAACCAGAAGACCGTGGATTCGAGTCCCGCCTCGGACATGGAGTGTAGTTGTGTATGTCTATGTGTGTGTCGTCTTTTAATCCGTCGTCATCATCATCATCATCATCATCATCATCATCATCATTATCATCACCTCATCGTCGATACCCCCAGTGTTATCAACCTTGGGTGACCAAAATCGGGATTCAGCTAAAATGCTGACCGCCTCCCCCTCCCCCACAGGAAAGGTTCCTGCACCTTCTGAAGCAGGATGCACGCGTGATCCGAGTTAGCCTGTACGCGAAGAAAATAAACTTTAGGGAAATGGCCTTTAAATATGCAACCCTCCGAACACGACAGTTCGAGAAGTTGCATCATCAGAATAAACATTTTCCAACAACTACTTCTTTTTAGACTTTTTTTTACATTGGTTAGATACACAACATACACATAAAGTTTTAATTTGCTTTCTGTATGACTAAGTCTTTCGGTATTTATGCGCTGCGTTGAGTAACAGTATGCAAAGTATTGAAGCCTGCAGCCTAATCCCAAATAAAGGAGGACTTTACATATAAATAATAAAAAAGAATTCTTGTATGAGTGATATCAACATAATTAAAACGCCAATTTTAAGAGAAAATTATAAATATTTATTTAAAAAAATTAAAAACAATTTTGACTGCAAAATCGTATCCGTGATTGCGTATACTTCCGCGGCCGGAGTTTGTATTTTCTAGGCTACCCGGGATGAACCGTACTGCTGTAGCAGTACTCTCTAAGGAAGGCCTCACAATATTGACCAAAACTTCAACCACTAAAAGAGAGTCGCGGCTCACCACGGATAGCCTAGAAAATACAAATCGTATCCGCATCACCTTGAAGGGACTTACTGTTTGAATCTTTAACTGCTACGGGCGGGTCGATGACAGTCCTGCCTCTTGCCTCAAGGTTCACTCTGTGGGCTCCGTTCTGAACTCAGCTCGCTCGCCCATTATTATCGCGCAAGACATCCGAGTCCTAGCAATAGCTGAAAGCGCGTCTGCAAAAACGAACTCGTCTAGAGACTCCTAGCGACAAACTGACTAAGCGTAATATCTCGTCCAGAGGCTACCACGCAAGGAAATACTTTACGTTATAACCAACGAGCTAGAATATACTACATAGAGTGGCTGAAGCGCCTCTATCTTTGAGGCAAATTGAAACCACGTTTTTTGCCGTCAAAACAGCGCCCTTCGGGAAACAAAGTATTCTAGCGTTACGTTAGGCGCTGGTTACGGACGGTTACACCCGGGCTACACCGCCACTCGTATGTTTTGACATGTCGGCCACTAGTTCGGCGAGCCTCCACCAAGAGCGCTGAAACTACACGGACCGCCACTCTATGTAGTATATTTCAGCTCGTTGGTAGTATACTCTGGCTCGTCTACAGCCGTCAAAGGGTTCATCGGAGCATAGACTCTCACGTTCTTCGTAACGCCTGTCTGTGAATGCACGGCTGCGGGGGCAGTATTCTAGTAGGGGCTGGGTACGGATGGTTACACCCAGGTTACAACGCCACTCGTAGATTTTGACTTCAAAAAACATGCCAGCCACTAGTTCCGCGTGCCTCCACCAAAGAGCGCTGAAACTATACGGACCGCCACTCTACAGGACAGGACAGGATCTTGAGTGTGTTGTGTTAGGTACGCTTGTCTCTAATGAGTCTCTCCGTCCATGTTTTATTTCTCGGTCTGGTGGTCTGCTGATTTGTTGCGACCCTTCTCCCCCGTACAGGGACAGGGATTGGGAGCCGGGGTAGGGAAGTGACGGGAAGTTTTGTTAGGGGGTTTGAGGGTGGGGGAAAGGGAGAGGAATGGATTTAGGAGGGAAATGGGATGGGATATAGGAGGGATTGGGAATATTTAGTGTTTGTCTTCGGTTCGACGTGGGTCAGTATTTAGTCTGTGGTTTAAGTCGTCTTTGTCTATGTAGTATATTCTAGTAGTATATTCTATGTAGTATATTCTAGCTCGTTGGTAGTATATTCTGGCGCGTCTACCGCAGTCAAAGGGTTCATCGGAGCCTAGACTCTCACGTTCTTCGTAACGTCTATCTGCGAATTTGCGGCTGCGGGGGCAGTATTCTAGTATTACATTAGGCGCTGGTTACGGACGGTTACACCCAAGTTACACCGTCACTCGTATGTTTTGACATGGCGGCCACTAGTTCGACGTGCCTCCACCAAGAGCGCTGAAACTACACGGACCGCCACTCTATGTAGTATATTCCAGCTCGATGGTAGTATACTCTGGATCGTCTACAGCATTCAAAGGGTTCATCGGAGCATAGACTCTCACGTTTTCCGTGACGCCTGTCTGCGAATCCGCGGCTGCGGGGGCAGTATTCTAGTATTACGTTTGGCGCAGGTTACGGACGGTTACACCCAGGTTACACCGCCACTCGTATATTTTGACATGTCGGCCACTAGTTCGGCGTGCCTCCACCAAGAGCGCTGAAACTACACGGACCGCCACTCTATGTAGTATATTCCAGCTCGATGGTAGTATACTCTGGCTCGTCTACAGCAGTCAAAGGGTTCATCGGAGCATAGCCTCTCACTTTTTCGTGACGCCTGGCTGCGAATTCGCACCGAGCCGCGGCTGAGGGGGCCTGGGCGTCGCGCGGCGGCGTGGGTGCCGGAGGCGTCGGTGTGAGGGAGGGAGGGGCATCAGCCAATGGCAGCGCGCGCTCTGACACACCCTCGAGAGTCGCCGCGTCGCGATGCGATAAGACGCCGCGCTGATGTAACATCGACGCTGATGCGACGCGGCGGGCTCAAGGCTGCCGAGGGTTCAAGAGGCGGCGGCGATGAAAACATTATCCCCCCGAATTAAAAAGGATTTTACGTAACAGGAAGGGGAGCATTCTTGATTCTTGACCTCAACTACCGCACTGGTCGTGTTGATTCAAAGGTTCGAAATCCTGAAGACAAGCGGTGAAAAGTAAATATTGTTCACCAAATATTTCCCTAATAAGATAAATTTATTTGAACTTGAAATGGGCATAACCCGGTGGCAGCACATAAATAATATAATACAGCTAACGTGCAAATTATATAATAATAATAATAATAATAATAATAATAATAATAATAATAATAATAATAACATTCATAATAAAAATAATAATGATATAAAACTAACTAATTCATAAAACATTTAAAATTACCTTAAAAAAAGAAACATTATAATCAAACGCCGGACTGAATTTTTCTTCAACTGCACTTCATTATACTTCACTCTGACCCTTTAATCACTTCCTACATTATTTCTCTGTTCTGCACTGCACGACTCCTCATTTCTCCCGACTCCTCAATATATTAGTGACGCAACGCTCTATAACCTGCTATTGTCAGCTAATTCCCTCATTTATTTAGTAATACCCTAAATTAATTTCCTAAACTGTTGTATGCTACGAGGAAAAGGTTAAAAGGTTTTTGCAGGCAATGTATTCCATTATTTTATCGTTCGTTTTCTAAAAAAGAAAATAATGTGATGTTGACGACTGAATATCAATGAACTTAGCCCAACCGCACATTTATGGTACGTTGAATGAAGATATAAATACTACGGGGTACTGAATTGTTTGCCTTTATCATTCTCACCCCAATCATGAAATAAATATATTCGTGCATTTCGGGGGATTCGAACTCACAACTTTAGAAAGGAGCAAGCATCATTGTCGTCGACACGTTAGCCAATGATAATATCACAGTAAGTAAGTAAGTAATAATAATTAAAACTTAAGACTAATATGCAGTTGTAATTCCAAACCCTATAGGCAATGGGTGTGCGTAAACTTCCATTTGATCTAGAAATGTTTTCAGTACAAATAACGCTTTCCTCACAGAAAACTATACTCGACGGATTCACCGACAGTTCAAAGAAAAAATTATTAGTGATGCCGGGGCGTAAGTTCATTAGCGCCGTAAGTGTAGTGCATGCTTTATCATGGTGGTTGGATGCACACGTAAACTTCCGCGGCTCGAATTCATAAATTCTTAGCTATCCGGGAGACACCGTCACTGCCCTGAGGAAGCCTGCGACATGTTAGGCGAAACGTCGGTCTTTCAGACAACGACGCGGCGTCACCGGATAACCGAGAATTTATGGTGGTTGGAGGATCTCCCGTTGCATGACGAGATCCGGCAGCGACCTACATATCGGCTTGCGGATATTTTCCCTGACCAGGTATCTCCTAACAACGGTGCACTGTACCAGGCTTTATAAGCTCTAAGCTCCCGATAAGTGTGGTAGGGTGAGTGCAAGTGTGTGTAAGTAAGAGGAGACATGCAAGAGGAGTGACACCCGGACGCGACACTTAAAATCAATATCCTCGATATATTACTTTTTATTGATCGTCCGTTGTTCTTAAAATTCAATATAGAATATGTTTTTTTAAATTTTTTTGTAACGCTGGCTCCCCAACATCTGTGGGGATTGGGCAACTATTGTGGATGAAATGCATTGCCGCCAGAGATATTGTATAACATGTTACATAAATATTTCGTACATTTCTCAGAACATCGGACAGCGGAACATTTTTTTAAAACAATTGTTAAAATTTTCTGTGTAGAAATTGTTAGCCTCTGTACATATATCATTCTACCGTTACTTTTTATTTGCGGATTGGAGGTTTTAGTAAATACTAATTTTTGTGAAGACTTATTTTCAGTAGAATTTGCCTAATAAAGTCAGTCAAATCCCATTTTAGTTCAAGCAGGATTGCCTTTAGGATATCACCTTGATATAGAAGATAACCCCAAACTTCTTCCCTCAAAAACAGCACAATTTTCACATAACACACACATATTCTCATTCAAAACCGCTCTCATCAGCATCTAAAACAACAAACAAATCTACCTAAAACTAATATACTGCGTATCCACATCAAAATCAAATTTAACCCAAATAAAGTTTCTGCTAAAGTTTTATAAATAAGGCTTTATACTCATCAAACCACACCAACATTAAAAAATGAGAACACTGGATAGTATTCTCAAGTAAAACCATCAAATCTTTAAGACTGAACAAGGACACTAAAATGAATTGGAAAAAGCATACAGACATCAAGATAATCTGCAGCAAGTAAAATCACTAATTAACAGGAAAAATATAAAATATATAACACTGCATAATAAATAAAAAACAATAATAAGACCAATACTATTCGATGCATACTCAATGTGGGTTCACGCGTCAAAAACAAACATCAACAAAATTCAAATAATTCAAAACCGACTCTTGCAACCCGTCATTAATGCACCTTAGTTTATATGACATTACACAATGAATTAAACATTTAGCTTATCGTACAGCATATCACTTACCTCCCTCGTAATTTCTTCTCCAATATTAACTACATAGAAAACCTGTTCTAGTTGAATATGTGTAAATATATTTCACATCCAATTCCCAACATAAATGAATATCCATACCACACATTCCTACGAATATGTTCAGATATAGAAGAAAAAGTATGAGGTGCCGACCACGATGTATCAATGAAAGCATAGGTTACGTATTTATAGCACAACCAACCTCAAATATGTACCGTTTTTATGTTGAAACTGACCTACGTATAACAAATCAAAAGCAAACTAAAATTGGTTAAAAACTTGCTGCTGAACGTTGCGGACTCCTATTGACCGGAGCAAAACTTCAGCAGCCTTGCAAATTGTTCGCAGCAAAAGATTCACATCCCGCAGACGCTTAGAGAGATCCAGGCGTACACGGCAGGCGAGAGTCGTGACAACGAAATTGCGGTTTTTAATTCGCACCCGACTTCGTTTATGCCTAGTCAGCAGCAATGTTATTATGTTATTGCATTATACAAGTCTTCAAAGCGTGTTTTATGCAAAGACTTCGTGATTCCGAAGTACAAGTCGTCGGCCTACTGTTTTCCTCAACTGGGATACAATATGATGATATGATAAATATTGTGATATGATATGATAATGGTAAAAAATCACGATAACGGTTCATTACCAATAGAATTGGCAACATAAGAAATAAGTTGGCTTGTTTCATCAGAAATAAACTTTGTGGAGAATGCAAGATATTAAAAAAGGTGTGGCTGTATCTACGAGTAGTTTTGAGCAAGTGGCATGAAATGACCTTCGTGTTTGTTTACTGAAATGAGCACTTCGAGGTGTAGATACACTTGCGTTTGAATAAAACACTTTTTATTGATTGCCAATTTATACTGGTTTCACCCCTAACAAGTGCACATGACCTGTTTTTAAGTCTAGCGTTTTAGATGGAAGATATTATTTGAAACAAAAAAAATATCTTCAACTTTGTAGTTTTTAAATTTTAAATTTTTGCAATTTTTTTTTCGAAAAAAAAATAGACTGACTTAGATGGCTTAGGAGAACATATCATGATACCTAGGCCGAATACAACAGCTGTCTGGAGGAGAAGTCTAGTGGCCGCTCTGATCGGTAGCTCTGATCGGTAGTTTAACGTGGTTTCTCAAATCAACACCATGCGAATGCCGGAACAGTACCCTAACAAATGGACCACGTACCCGGCACAATATTTCCTTTCTCTTCCATGTCCTATCCTCACCCTTTACACACACACACTCACATACACTATACTATCACAAATATCGGGAGACCAGTTGGAAACTTAGAGTTTGTCCCCGCAAGACAACGGGTAGTTCGGCACCGGATCTCGCCACCCAGTTAGGAAAGATCACAGCAACCTCCCACGATAAAACATGTACTACACATATGGGATTAATTACCTCAGCAATTGACTCGCCCGGAATCGCTAATAAAATGTATGTACCATTGAACGTATGAATCATACACTAGAAATAAAATACCAATTTGGTGTTCGAACTTAATTCTAACAGGCAACCCACCTGGTCTTGTGGTAGTTTGGTAGCTGCGTATCTTTAACGCAAGTCAAGATACGTTGAGCCGGCACTAAGAGAGGCAAGCGTCAGATGGTGAGCTGATGCAACTTATTTGGTTCTGAAGTTTTTCCATTCGAGCCCCGAGATGGAATGGCAGGTACGAAGGTCACAGACTGGAGGTAATCCTTGTGGCGGGAGTGAGGCAGGGAGGAGTGGCGTGGGATGGGGTATGAGCGAGCAACACAAAGAGTCTGGTTTTTCAATTATTGCCAGATAAGTCTAGAAATCAAAATAATTAAAGATGTTGTCATTGCCAACAATGTTTTTTAATTCAAAAGCAGCTTTCGATGGCTTAGCCATCATCATCAGTTGTCTGCTAGATTGGAAGTCGATTTGTAGATTGTAGTCGTTTTGTGGCTTCCATCTAGCAGACAACTGATGATGATGGCTAATCAATCGAAAGCTGCTTTTGAATTAAAAAAAACATTGTTGGCAATGACAACATCTTTAATTATTTTAAAAATGCCAAAGATATCTTACCACAACACCTATACTAGAAATCAAAACTGATATGAAAATGTGGAGGTAAGTTACAGGTTAGTTAAATTAATACCAAACAAATTTCCCAATATTGACGGAGTTCTGAAATTGAAGATAGAAATTTTTGCCATAAACCAAATCTGTTCCAAAACATCAGTTCTTTAAAAATGGAAACGTACAATTGTGAAAACGAGTCGTTTTGTGTAATTTCTGCTTGAAGTTAACGCAATTTATAAAAATATCTAAAAAACCGCTCCACATTTTTGTTATATTTTTTTCCAGCGATCCAAAAGCCTAGCGTCAGCGGGGCACCGCTTAAGGGCAATATTTGTGAAAGGACGGCAAAAATTTAGAAGGATTTTACCTGCATTATTTTTACGTTTTCGTTTTAAACGAAACAAGTGTAGTATTTGATTCACAAATATAAAAGACTCTTTTAGTGTTAAATTGTGAACCGAAAAAATTAATACACAAATTTAGTATAAGTAATACAATTTTCAGAGACTTCGCCGATTTCGGATGTATAATATCGGGTACTTTTATTACTCATGCGGCAACTATGAAGTCGCCGCGGGTGCAAACTACCTTGGTAAAATGTAGCATTAGCCAACTCAGGAAATGCCTGACCTGCTCCAATGTTCAATCTGAAATGCCGATTCTCGATAGTGACGTCGTCATAGAAAAATGAAGACACAACCGCGATGATTTGATAAGAAATATTTTCTAATTTTGAGATTCGTGTTAATGAACCTACCATTCTCCAAACATGTACAAAAACAATTGTTACTTTATAGTTACGTAAAAAATAGTCACTAGCTGAAAACAGAGTTTAGTGCTCTACAAGTTTGATTTAGTAACAACCTGAGTTATATTCGAGGATTCGCATCAAATGCATGTTTTATAAAGAAGAAATTAGTGTTATTGTTTTGCAAAGAGTGAAAAATTGGCGTTTTGCACGAAGCGTTTTTACTAGACTATTTGGTTAAATTGTAGAGTATTGGTATTCAATCAACGCAGAATTTAATACTCCTCATTATTTCCAGTACTGTCATAAACTTTTCCATTCAACGTTTAGTTGTGGAAGAATTTGGAACTGACCGTAAAAATAAGAAATATTAATTCTTTATTATAACTTCTAAAGTTTTTTCTCGAAAATAGGGGCAAACTCAGGTTACGCATATCACTCGGGTACGCATATCACTGAGATTACTCATAGGGACCCTTGCGTCAAGAATAAATCTCTTCAGTCTTCGCCCAATTGTTTGATCTTTTCTCTTTGGCACAACTCAAATCATCATTTAGCTGGGGAAAAAATCCATAAAAATCCTTTAAAATCCATGCTTGTTTACCAAATTCTTTATTTCAAGAAACAATATCCATATTCTTTCCTAGGCTTCGTTGAACCGACTGAAACAATTGCTTGGTCAAAAATAGATGAAAGTTTTCTTTCACGTAACTAGGAGAAGAATCAAATATGGATACTTTACAGTCCGGTCAACGAACGTTTTCGAATTTGCAAACAAGTTGCAATTTCTCTGTAGATAGTGCAGGACTAATGCATGCTAATAATGCTACATGCTAACATGCTAATGCTGCATGCATACATGCTAATAATCTGACGTTTCGAGTCGTTTCATACTCTTTTACTGCCCATTAAGTACGTGATTTTCATGGAGATATCATAATATTCGAAGACAGAAATGACTTGCATCGACTCACTTCAGACTCGGAAATGATTCCAGATGCAAAATCAGGATTAAGAACAGATTCCCGCTCCATACTTTCCTCAAGATATTTGCAAATATTGAATAATTCTCTTGAGTTGCTTTTTGTTTCCTCTCCCTGTATTAAGATTATTTAAGTACAATTTGACCCTACATTAAGTTAATTAGATTTAGTCATCACAAAATTGGAAAGTTTTCTTGTAAACTGAACATTGCAACTTCAACAAACAAGTAAATAAATGAAAAAAAACATACATAATTGCTCTCAATACCAAAGAGATTCATTGAGTCGTATTCATAGATCAACTCAACGTATCAGCTTGAGATCTACAAAGCATTAGGGTCATATGGAGATTTCTTCTTTCACTAATTCTTATAACATTTGAAACCCCCAATATTGTCAATTTAAAAAAGTCAATGGATAATAACGCCCAAACCTATCCAATCCAAAAAATGACTTTTCATCCATTGATTTGTTTAAGTCGATATTTCAATGAAACGTAAATCAATAATATTTTAATAATATTTAATTCTCGACCTGGAACTTCAAGAATTATTTATTTAGTGCATAAGTGTCTCTTTAAAAATAACACCAGAAATTTCATAACCTCTTCAGCACATCCGCTGTCAAAAAAATAAATTCATGTCTACGTCGGGCATAATTTCATTGACATTTCTCCTTTGAACTTTGAATTGGAACACGTTCGACACACTCTCAAAGAACGCGTGGCTAATCTAATCTGGGGAGTTGCACTTGCAAAGTAAGAGGCAGTTTGCGTGTTCCTCTTCCAACTGGGGGGAGGGGGGCAGGTGAGGAAGCCGAAGGGAGGGGGGAACTAGACCGCCCCCTCCCCTTCATCAGCAAGAAGAGCCACCTAAAGTTCGTCTATGAACTTTGGACCAATCGTTTGCTCTATTCGCATTTTAGACCGCAGACTCTAAATGCTTTATTTCTTCATCAATATGCTTCATGTACTTGTGTATGCAGTTCAACCACATGGAAGCGATATTGAAGTATTTTGGTTTTTGGCTTGCGTGGGTGGCAGTACGCGCTCCTAGGCTGATGCAAACGGTGCGAAGAAACCCCAGAAGTAACGGGTTCCCATTTAAGTCTCCCTCCGACTCCCGGTAAAGTTGCAATTGCAGAGAGGGGCTCCATTCGGTCTTTCTGTACCGCCTCCCCCCCCCTCGTCGCTAAATGCCACTATGTGACCAATGAGAGTCTTGATCAAACTTCTCAGTCTCTCTATTTACATAATACATACTTCTAAATAATACATCCAATTTATTTTGCTTGAAGGAAATAAAATGTGGAAGTCTGGAGAGTCTTGTAAGACTAAGACTGATATATATATATATATATATATATATATATATATATATATATATATATATTGCAAGATTATATAAAATTACACAGTTACACAGAAAACAACCTCTTGTCCTCAAGGTTTAGCTCCTTAGTCAGCGTGCTCGGTTTCCATGTCGCGACCCCGGGTTCGATTTATGGGCAAGATTACAGTGTACGTTTTTCTTGCAATGTTTCAGTAAATGTTACCGTGTGACGATGAGAATACTCAGGTTGAGAAGACCAGAATTCGGAGTAAGGCAGACTTCGTGCTAACCACACGTACCCCCTGAACCCATGGCCGCGAGTCTGGGGCGCTGTTGGTAAGCCCCGGCCAGTTCACGACAAATAGACGGTCATCAACTTCTTGACAGTGACTTAAAGTCATGACCATCAAAATAAAAAAAAGTTGAGAGTGAAGAAGAGGTTCGAAGTACCTAGATCAAGAAGTTTCCCAATAATTAACTTAAACATAACTCCACCGAAACTACAACAACTCTACAGCAATATTTTAGGGTTGTCGTTACTGTAACACTAGGAACAATTACTGATCGGTTGATTACTAGTGATTCCGGGCGCGTCAGCTGGTAAGATCAATAGTGCCGTGTATAGTCAATAGTGTAGTGCATGTTTATTCTCTGAAGGTGGCAGCGATCTTGCCCCGTTGGAAGGTGAGATCCGGCGCCGACAAACCGTCAACTAGCGGGCTTTTCCCCACCCAGGTATCTCCTGCCACTAGGGCACCACCCCATCTGGACAATGCTCTAGTAAGCTCCCCACCGATCGGAGGCAAATACCGGAGCAGTACTTTACGAAACGGGCCGCGGACCGCGCGCGATTTTTCTTTTCTCATCATTGTCCCCATATTACTCTTCAAACACCCACTCACACACACACTTCCACACACACTCAAACACACACACCACACTTCCTCACATATCAGCTACTCAGTCCCAAGCTTCGAATTAGTCCAGGCTGAGCCGGGCGGAGCAGACAGGTACCTGGAAAGCGAATGCCGCTAATCACATGTAGGTCGGCTCCGAATCCCTCGTTTCAGCGGAGAAGGAACTCTGTCACCTCCCAGGGCATAACATGCACTACACTTTGGGGAATAATTAACATTTATTAGTTGACCGCCATTACGAATTATTGTGGCTTAGGTCATCAATTGATGTCATTGCAGTGCCTGTGACCTAAGAGTTAACTCCCGACTGTGGCAGGATTTTCCACACTGGCTACATATCGAGGTTAGCTATCGAGGTACAGCTAGCTGCCGATTGCTCTGATTCGTAGTTTTGCGCAGTTTCTCCGACCAACACCAGGTGAATGCAGGAATAGTACCCTCACAAACGGGCCACGGACAACGCGCAAGGTTTCCTTTCAATTCCTTGTTTTTCCTCACCCCTTACCGACACCCACTTATACCCACTTACACACACATGCACTACACTACCACACATGTCGGGATACCATTCGGGAGCTTAGAACTTGATCCGACTCTGGCGGTGCCACACTGGTGGGAGACCTGGTTTAGGGAAACCCGCAAGCTGACGAGTAGGTCAGCACCGGAACTCGCTATCCAGCAAAAGAAGATCACAGCAACACCACGCGACAAAACATGCACTACGCTTATGGGACTAATGTATGTATGTATGTATGTATATATGTATATATGTATATATGTATATATGTATATATGTATATATTATATATATATATTATAATGTATATATGTATATATGTATATATTATATAGTATATAGTTATTATCATGTCATTATTACTGTATATATGTATATATTATATATGTGTATATATGTATATATTATATATGTATAGTATGTATGTATGTATGTATGTATGAATGAATGAAGAATTTTGAAAAGAAGGAAAAGAACGTAAAGAACCGTAAAGAACGTAAAGAACGTAAAGAAACGTAAAGAACGTACAAGAACGTAAAAACGTAAAGAAACGTAAAGAACGTAAAGAACGTAAAAACGTAAGGCAACGTAAAGGAACTAAAGAACGTAAAGAACGTAAGAACGTAAGAAGCGTAAGAAACGTAAAGAACGTAAAAACGTTTAAAAAACGTAAGAAGAACAGTAAAGAAACGTAAGAAACGTTTAAAAGAACGTAAAGAACGTTAAAAACTAAAAACGTAAAGAACTAAAGACGTTAAAGAACGTAAAAGAAACGTAAGAACGTTAAAAACGAAAAAGAAACGAAAAGAACGAAAAAGGGAAAGAACGAAAAGAAGGGAAAGAAAAGAAAAGAAAGAAAGAGAGAAGAAAAATCTTTATGTACTGCCAATGAAAACCTAGGAGGAACTTGGTGCATCAGCGCTTCGGCGGGCGCGAGGTTGGCGCGTGGTGGGGGCGCCGGACGAGTTCCGCAGACTCGCGGAAAAGAGCCGTGAACGTTGCGTCAAATTGTGCGAGAACGGAGGGGGGATACGAGGCAGTTCTGCCCCGAGACAGCGCGGGCGGCTCGTGAACGGATCGCGGCGGAGAGGGGGAGAGGCGAGGGGAGGGAGGGGCGAACGAAGCAAAATGGTGCGAGCGGGGAGAAGGGGTATACGAGCGGCCGGCGCGTGGGCGGGGCGGAGCGGGGCGGAGCGGGGCGGTGCGGGGCGGAGCACGGAGGCGGCCCGGCCAAACGCCCTTTGGCACCCGCGGACGCCGGGCGTCGCGGCGCCTAGTATAAATGCCCGCGGGCGACGGCAGCGCTGTATCACCTCCGCTCTCTGCTACAGCTGACCGGTCGCTCACCCGACTCCCTTGGCTGACACGGCCCTTCGACTCTCGCAAACAAGGTAACATGGCCGTCACGCGCCAGCGCACGCTGCGGAAGCTTTTGGGTGGTTCTTCCTGCTCGTAATTCTCTTGCGATACGCTCATTAATAGCTTTTTTAAACTATTCAGTTCTGAATTCAATTATGTACGTAATTAACTGAAATATATTTCTACTTCAGAATATTATTCAAATGTAATATTTAATATAAAATATGCATCTCATTTTCTGAGGCCTTGATTAGAAGAAAATTAAATATACGATTTTTGCATAATTTGCAAAATACTTTTTTTGCAATAGGACTTTACAGCACTGGAGTTAGTTTCCATAAACAGTATTCTCCAATACACGTGTTAACGGTAATATTGATAAATTATATCGATGCATATACATGATTTTAAATTACATGTAATAATTTATACGATTATTTAGTGTAAGTCAAAGTAAGAGAATAAATAATATCTTTTCTCCCCTTCCCGCGAATACTTTCAAATGCCTCTTACAATTGTTTCGAGATTTAAAACAAATGTATACATGAAATAACTGATTACGTCAATAAAAGGACGATTTATCACTCAGGTATTGAGAGAGAGATGGGGTGGGATTTTAATTTACTAAATTTAAGCGTTCTTTAATCTAATATCGTATATCAAAATATGATTTCAGCTGATGAGTTTTAGAGTGAAAAACCAAATAGGGAAAATTGTGAGTGTCTTGACATCTCAGTTATGTACTCCTGAGACAAAAACAATTCTTCAAAAGTATTGTCACGAGATGGATTGTCTGTAAATGGAATTTGTAAAGAACGAAATACAGTTTCGTTCACAGTTATTTTGGTTACGTTAACTTGAAAACATTTTTACTTAAGTGTGCAACTAGCTATAACTCGCAAGTGCGAAGACAAAACATTAACATTTTAAAAAGGTAACTTCTTTATATTTTGACGATAACATATTTTTGTGACTCCTTTAATGAAATAATGCCTGAAATAACATTAGCTACTTGGAAACATCATATCTGAAAATGGTCAACATAAAGACTTTATTTGTATTTGCTTCCGTATTATATGAAAGCGATTTTTGTGTAGTATGCTAACGTGGATATGAACTTTCCTACTACGCAAAATTTCACAAAAATATTTTTGAAAAGTTTATGTTGTGCGGCAGTGGGATTTTAAAATTACTTTTGATTCAGAACTTTTAGAGTTAATGAGATACGTTTGAGATTCTAGGATGGGAAATTGAAGCAAGCCAAGGCATCTCCTATTACGTGCGCGTATGAATCGTATACCTTCCGGGCAAATACTTGGAACTCTAGAAATTTCACAGCAATTCCATTCATAAGATGGTTGACAGGGGTTAGCGTAGGACGACGGTGCTGAATTCAACGCATTCTATCAGCTTGTAATTACCACGATAATAACGATAAAAAACGAAACTAATAGCCTATGCTACACACCTGCTCACTCAACGCAATTTATTAGGCAATTTTGAACCTCATTTTCGACATTTGTTTCAATATGTTTCTGTACATGTTTATAGACAGACAAATTGGGTAAATAAATGGATCCAGATAATTACTAAAATATTTTTAAATTTAAAATTTAAAGCATTTTTCAATAAAGTGCGTAACAGCTGAGCACCTCTTTTCGCGACCCTTCTCTCAGCTGATGAACTGCAATATTCGAGGCATGCAATTCATTTGGTTCACATTTGAAATGTCAGCACTGTGTAATCCGGTAGCTTTTGATTCACTGTTGTTTAAATTACGTCATTGGTGTTACCTCCTGGCGACGAAGTTTCAACCGCTTTCTAATTGTACTCGTATTGTAGATGGTTGGCCACTTGCTTTTTTCAATCACGCAATTCTTTCATAAATTCTAAAAATTTGCCATATTTGTATGAAGTTACATATGGCCTAACCACGAAACAATTTCGGAAGTTGTGTGTATCTTTTAGGTTTGATTCCAAATCTGATGGTTCATTTCCAAAAATGTCCAGCCCACTGTTCCCACGTGTACGTAATTTGAAGGGCTACGATAGCTCAGCAAAAACACAGACCTTATAGCCTCTGGGGAGTCGTTGATTGGGATGTGCTACGGTTCGGGTCCCATCGGCGAATAATTTTCGCGAGATAACTGCAAGGAGAAAAAGCAACAAAAGGGTCGGCGCCGTATCTCACGTTCTAGCGACAGAGAAAGAGCGCCACCTCTCGGGCTATAATATCCACTATGCTCACGGGACTAATGGATCGGGATATAATATGCCCTCTGCGTCCGCAATCCATACTCTCTGCGGGTTCTTTGAAAAGGTGTATGTGTTAATTTTATTAAAGTTAATACTTTCTACCCTTTTTAAAATGGACACCATTATTCTTTTTTTGGCAATTTATTTTCTTATTAGATTAGTTTGATATGGTCGTATATATATATATATATATATATATATATATATATATATATATATATTTATAGACAGTCAAATTGGGGAAATATTTGTATCAGATAATTACTATTTTTAATTTAAAATTTAGAGCATTTTTTCAATAAAGTGCATGAAACAACGTTTTTAGAGCCTGTTTTCTTCCCCTCATCAGGTACTATAAAACAATTCAAAGTCATATGTTACAGATAGTCCCGTTTACGTAACCTGTCCTGTAACGTAATGGCAGACAATGATGGTGTTCACTTCAAGTAGTAGAGAGTGGGTCCTCTAATTTTATGTATCTTTATGGTTATGGATAATTAAATGTAATATACTCAGCAGTTACGTCCTTCATTAACAATGCTTTACAATTTAAATTTAAAATTATTTCAGTAATTTTCTGGATCCAATTATTGGCCCAATTTCACTGTTCATAAATGCGTATAGAAACGTATTCAAACAAATTTCGGTAATAATGAGACAGTCATAATATAAAACAGTTATTTATGCACCAGCGACGCCAAAAGGTTCTAATGATTGAGCGTCGTCAGTGTGCCATGGGCTTTTGGCCTGAGGGCTTCTTGTCGCCCGAGATCATTTGAACCAGTTAACGTCCGTGCTGCATACATAATTTTATTGTTTAGATTGACTTATTTACTAATTAACTAGACTCGGTTTGTCTTTTCAAAGCCCCCATAATTCCTTTTCATAATTTCCCCCGTAAGAAAACATATAGCATGATTCACCTGTTTTCATATTTCCCTCGTACCCACGATCTTTTCAATCCAGTTAAGTTATGTAATGCAGCGTATATCCAGCTCCGCATCGAGGGAAATAACAAGCAAAACCGTGTCATATGTATGTAAGATTTATTTCGGCATTTCCACGCTTTTTGCTGGGAAAGACTTCTGTTCTTTTTTAAAATGTGATTAGAGAAACTATTAATAACGGTACAACAGACGTGGACTCGTTCCTCATCGAAGGCCTCCGATCAGGTTTTTGTCCAGTTTCCACGATCCATTGAGCAAATGATGAGATGGCCCCTTGTTTTACTTCGGGATGTAAATGTAGCTTCACTATGCGCACGTTTTGTTGAACTCTCCTTTGTACTGGTAAGAGTAGAGGTAAGGGCGAGTTACCATTTAGCAATGCAGAAAACTTATACTTGCAATTCGTTTACCGATGCAAATAAGTTTTCTATAACTCGGGAACGAAAATGTATATTTTTTTCAAGTATTGCTAATCTTGGTCTTTTTAAAAATTTCTTTTTATTTATTTATTTTAAACTCTTACTCATCTTTCAAATATTTTTAGTTAAAATGTCGCGAATGGAACTCAAGAAAACGTGCGCAGGTGATCTTCTCCCCCATACGTCACATACAGTTTTTACTGTTTTTTGACTAAATCTAAACTTTCCTCTTCTCACCGAGTACATTCGTAAGGGTGAGTACATACTTATGGCAGAACTTTTCCGGGAAATGTATGAAATTGTCTCGGCCCAACCGCCCCCACGATCTCTTCGCCTGACGGCTCATTCCAAGTGGACGTTCTTATGCACAAAGCAACATATTAAATGTGAACAAAATTGCGTATTTATTTATAGCAGGGTTTTTTGACTATATAAATCTAATGCGTGTGTGTGTGTGTGTTGCGAGCAGATGTCGCTGCTGCTGGTGGTTGCGGCGGCGCTGCTGGCCGTGGCGCTGGGCGCGCTGTACACGCGCCGCCTGCGCTTCCGCCGCGCCGTGGACCGCCTGCCCGGCCCCGCGCCGCTGCCCCTGCTCGGCAACGCCCTCGACCTGCTCGTGCCGCGCAACCGTAAGCCCCAAAATCTAAAACTCCATGCACAATGGCGCGCGGCGATGGTGTAACGGTTAGCGTTTCGGACTGTTGTACCCAAGTTGGCGGGTTCAAACCCGATAGAAGCCGTAGGTTTTTAAGGGCGAAAAACCCCTTCGTACGCCTTCCTTCGGAGGGGAAGTAAAGCCGGCTGTCCCATGTTAGTAGATTTCTTTGCATGTAAAAGATCCTCAATCAATGACGCCTCTGAGCCAAATTCAAATCGCCTGTTTCTCGCCCAAGAATTACCTCCTTTCTCTGCTAGTTGGTGAAAGGAGCGTAGTGAAATTTGCGTGGTCAGACGGAAGAGCAGGCCTAATGGTCTGAGTCTCGCCACGTAAAATAAGGTATTAATTCAATTCAATAATTCAATTCACAATGTATATTTGTTGTTCTGTTGACCCGTAACGTGTTTTAAATGTCTCACCACTGGCCTAGTAAAAGAAATTTAAATTAGGACAGTCTCTTGCGGAAAAACTTCCGTAAACTTTCGTGTGTTTATTAATAATTTATTATTAATAGTTTATTAAGAAAGAAAAATAATGGAACCGAAGACAACCTAACCTCTTTCCAACTTCTGAAAATGAAAAAATTAAAATAGACATTAAATTTAATATTATATATTATTTTTATAGAGTAACAACACCAAACTTCTCTTAAATTCACGTTTACAAGCAGCTGTAGATAACCTTTAAGTAAAATTAATGGTAAAGTATTTTATTAGCGACTGGCACGACCATACAACCTTAAACACTTCACAGAACAGTACCAAAGAAATAAATCAACACATAACACAATTGGGTCTGATCGAGCTTTTCTCGGCGGAAGACTATCCCCTCTAGGAGTTTCGTCAACTATTAAGTAGTTTGAAGCTTTTTTCAGGTATTTGAAAATGTTTGTAAACTGCAACTTAGAAATGTTAGGAATTATGGAATTGGGGATTTTAGATAATTATGTCCTTAAAAAGATGATCGATTTCTTGTTTCTTTACGGTTGGATGTTTTAACTTGGTGAAAAACGTTCTGTATTAGTAATTTCGAACAGAATCTTTGCGACATACTAGATACCTGTTAAAAAATTTTATATCATATAGCTGGTAAAATTTAAGCCTTTGTTAATTTGCTTGTTTGAAGCATGCCAGGGTAAACATTCTCAGGACTTTATATAAGAAATACATAGATGTTCAATCGATAAACATGTTAATTCCCCCGACATTGAGCTAACATATTCGCTTCAGGCTCCTTCACATCAGGACGTCACTGCAGAATCTGTTTCTTTGCCTTTCATAAACAAGTTTTGCAAAAAAAAGATTCGAAATCATAGTTCTTAACAGATTTTATCTTTCGAAATACCAAAGAATTTAGTAATTTTAATCATTTTATAGTTTTACAGATCTTTTTTTCCCTGACACTACCTTTAGAGATTTCAATGTATATTATTTTTAAATACTCGCCATGTTCGTGTAATAGGGCACAACTTTCCTTTTATTTTTACCATTGTAGAATGAGAGAAATACCTTTTTTATTTGACGTATAATTCTATTGCAAGCTATCAGTCCCTTCTCAATTATTAGGCTTTCGCAGCTTACTTCTTAGAAAATGTTATCTATGGTTAATAATAAAAACACTTTTAAATCTGAAAGGTTTAAAATATTTTATTCCAAATCGAATTTTTAATTGAGAAAAAAATTGTACAATGCCGCGAAATTAAAATATTATTATTACATATTTTCAATTATATTTAGTATTTCCACCAGATTTTCTCGCACCCGTGAGAATTTTTCGGACCGGTTTTGTATCTGTTATATTCAACTGTATGTATTCTATACAACTTTTCCATCAAGAGAATTAATTAGCACGGGGTCAAGGTAGTCAGGATAGACATAAGAGCATGGCAACTATTCACACAAATATTTTCAATAAACTAAGCAGTGAATAGTGTATTTCTTGCAATGAGCAATACTCATAGTGCCTTTGCATTTAAATATCAACAAACGTAAAAGAAATCGCAATTGCATTACAGACGCAGAATATTTTTCTATTATTTGCACCTTTACCTCTATTTTCCCCTAAATTAAAATCAATATTATTCCAAGGGGAACTCAATTGAATATTAATGCAATTGTTTCACATTTAATCAATTAACATTGGATAATTTACATATTTTACTGTTGCATCTTTGATAAAATTCTAAAATCTTCCCAGTGAAATTTAAATTAAAAACAATATTATTCAAAGGAGAACTCAATTGAATATTATACAATTGTTTCACACTTAATCAATTTACATTGGATAATTTACATATTTTACTATTGTATCTTTGATAAAATTCTAAAATCTTCCCAGTGAATTTTTAATTAAAAACAATATTATTCCAAGGAGAACCCAATTGAATATTAATGCAATTGTTTCACATTTAATCAATTAACATTGGATAATTTACATATTTTACTGTTGTATCTTTGATAAAATTCTAAAACCTTCCCAGTGAAATTCATGTTAGTGAATCTACGTGCCTGAACCTACTGTTCAGAAAGCACATGCTGTTTTGAATATGTGAGGGCTTGCTGGGGTCTACACTGTTGCTTCGTGTGCGCAGGAGTAATGCAAGTGCTGGAGGACCGCTACCAGAAGTACAAGCCACTCTACCGTGCCTGGATCGGCCCCATTGCGGAAATCCACTTGACGCTTCCGGAGCACGTGGAGGTGAGCATTCGGAAAAGCCCTTGCACCTGCACGTGTGACACAAATGATAGACATGTACGCAATAAATTTAGAGATAATAATGCAATTTTAACTTTCGGTATCTTTTTTAGCCTTACAGACGTGTTGGAAATAATTGTGAATAACGGCCGATATCTAAGTAATTAGTATTTAAAATTTAATTAACGGAATAAGGTTTACACGCATTTGAAATCTGTTGTCAAAATATGTTTTTTCAACATCAATCTGTCAATTATTGTATCATTATTGCTTGTGTAACCATATCACTTCTGATAATCAATTTT
Organism: Gryllus bimaculatus; assembly: GCA_017312745.1. Taxonomy (NCBI): domain Eukaryota; kingdom Metazoa; phylum Arthropoda; class Insecta; order Orthoptera; family Gryllidae; genus Gryllus; species Gryllus bimaculatus. Next base: position 1,006,322 of record BOPP01000150.1, on the reverse strand, counting down.
TCTCATTTTCGCACAGGTTATCATGAGCACACCCAAATTTTTGCAGAAATCTCACTCCTATAAATTTCTTCAACCGTGGCTGGGAGAAGGTCTGCTAACAAGCACAGGTAAATTCCATGAATATATATTATGAATATTGAATGAGGTACCTAAATAACATGCAGCATTCTAGTATCTCTTAAAATTAAAATTTGAACATTACTGAGGCTGAACTACATCACAAGCTGACCGAAATATTTTTTTTGTATAGCAGCATTATAAACGTTTTTTTCTGTTGCAAGAATTCGTTCATAATCGGGCATTTTACAGCATGACGTATGAACATTTTACAGCATGAATGATTGCGTCATCACACATTTAGCCAATCGCAGAGAGAGAAACGAGGGAAGGTGAAGGTCAACAAAACAGCCGACCACCGTTTTCTCGCACAGATGTCAAAAACAGCACCGAGACGTCACAAGAATCTTGTTTCGCAAAATTAAAATTGATTTCCCTATAAACTTATAATGCTTGTTATAAAAAAATCGGATGCAACTAATTTATAATGTTTCTTTATTGCATTTGTTCAAATCTGAAAACTCGTATCTAACGTCACTCGTTTTTAAAACATGTACTCCTGTAATGAAGCTTAACATTATAACAGTTTCCCTGATCCTCGAGCAAATGCTGAGATGGCCCTTGTTTTGCTTCTGGGCATAAATGCAACTTCAAATTAACTTCTCCCCACAGCACGTCTCACACAGTTTTTAACTGTTTTTGACGTAAATAAATAAATAAATAAAATATGCGTTGCACGGTCGTCAACTGAGAAAGTTCTCTCTGCCGGTCTGGATGGCCGGAGATCGCTATGGCAATAGTGCAGAAGCGATCTCGGACCGAAGGATCGCGGGTTCGAGTCCCGCATCGGGCATGGTTGTATTGTGTTCATCCTTTCAGCCCCTATCATCATCATCATATCGTATCATCCTCACAGTTACCGTACCGTTAAACGCAATAGTGGTCACTAATGACCAATAGTTGATGCGATCTTAAATAACAGAAAGAAAAAAAGTTCTATCTCTTCCGCAGGCGGCAAGTGGCACACGCACCGGAAAATGATCACGCCCACGTTCCACTTCAAGATACTGGACGGCTTCCTGGACGTGTTCGTCGAGAAGAGCGAGATCCTCACTAAGAAGCTGATGGCCGTGGCCGGAGGCGACAGCTTTGACGTCTACCCTTACATAACGCACTGCGCGCTCGACATCATCTGCGGTGAGGCTCCCATTTGCGCTGAGTGGACGAGTAACGCGGTGATAAGATTGCGGAAAACTAATCTATGTTCGTGCGACTGAAGATCATTCGGCGTTGTTGAATGCACTTCAGACATGAATCACATGCCTCAATTTCTAGATTAAGCCATTTTTAACACAAGAATTATATTTTCGTGTTGTATTGTTGTATTACAAGTGGCAGTAGGTACGCATTTACGATTCTTTTTTTTTCAAAAGTTTAGTATTATTTTGAAAATGAGATATCACATGCAACATATTATTAAAGTACCGTACAGCAGTGCTGGATGTGGTCGCGATCATGCGACATCTAGCGGCACGACCGAGAAAGACGTGAAAACAGAGATACCGTAAAATAGGGCCTTGAGGGGCAGAGTTTGAAAAATCACAGGATAGAAGTTTGTAACATTTATTACAGAAATCCTGTATAAATGCTTACATTTTGTTCGTAAGATGATACTTCTTGTTGCAACATCTTTTACCTGTGCAATGAAATGTCGCTTTAACATTCATCTTATTAAACGTCTATGTTGTTCACTCTTATGCCAACTAAACGCGACCCTGGTTTGCAGAGACAGCCATGGGGACACAGATCGGTGCGCAGGACCAGAAGCAGTCGGAGTACGTGAAGGCCATTTACGAGTAAGTAATCTTGTGTACTTCAACACCAACACCATCAGGCGGTGCACGTACGGCATGTTCATTATCCAAAGCAAAACGTAAAAAATGGACTGGCAAGAAAATGTTTATTTGCTTATCTCTTCTCCATGATCAATTACGATCACTTGGGGAAGTAAAGCCGGCTGTCCCATGTTAGTAATTTACTTGATTGTAAAAGATCCTCAAGCCTAAATGATGCCTCTGAGCTAAATTCAAATCGCCTGTTTTTCGCACAAGAAATACCTCCTTTCTCTGCTAGTTGATGAAAGGAGCGTAGCGAAATTTGTGTGGTCAGACGGAAGAGCGGGCCTGATGGCCCGAGTCTCGCCACGTAAAATAAGGCATTAATTCAATTCAATTCAATCACTGTCATAATATTGCCTTCTCTTCTCCATGATCAATTACGATCAGTGATAAAATATTGCCTTTCTCTTCTCCACGATCAATTACAATCAGTAGCCAATTTTCTGACGTGAATATTTTGAGTTTACGTCAGTGATTGATTAATAATGGCATAATTGCGCATGGAAAAAACAATGACACATCACCTTCTTTTAAAAACCCACCCATAGTAACTAAACCGCCGAAATTCTCAACCCAGCATGCGCCAATCTTGTTTGAAACTTACGGTTTTATTCCTCTTAGGTTAACATTTTAATGAAAGGTTTTACGAAGTAAAATTTTCAAGTACCCACAATATTTCAAAAATTACAAAATAATTATCTTTATTACATATGTAATACAAATTCGAACTCTGCCGCTCTTGTTTATGCAGCAACTAGCACGAGAGCGTAGGCTTCCGTGGCCGGAGTCAGTCGCTACCTGGCTGTCTGGGAGACGTGTACGCGACACAGGTGCTAACGATTCGGCCGCCATTCTGCGACCTTCTTCAGGGCGAAACTCTCCGAGGAATCATTTCGCCCTGAGAATGGTCGTAGAATGGCGGCGGAAACGTTGAGACCGGTGCCTAGAATGCGGCGTCTCCAGGACAGAGCCGTGGAGCTGCGGCAGACTTGCTGCGTAACTCGTTGCGTCAGAAGCGCTGGCGTGGGGGCTGAGTGCGGGATGGCGCTGTTGCAGGATCAGCGAGCTGACACTGCAGCGCGCCATGCGGCCCTGGCTGCACCCGGACGTCATCTTCTACCGCACGGACCGCGGCCGCCGCTACCGCCGCTGCCTGCAGGTGCTGCACGGCTTCACCACCAAGGTTAGTCGCCTACCACGGCCTGCCTTCATTGATTGAATGATTGATACATTAGTGACGGCGGCGATGGTGTAACGGTCAGTGTAACGGACTGTTATACCCAAGTACGCGGATTTAAACCCGATCGAAGCCCAGTATTTTTAGGGGCGAAAAAATCCTTCGTACGCCTTCCTTCGGAGGGGAAGTAAAGCCGGCTGTCCCATGTTAGTAGATTTACATGCATGTAAAAGATCAAGCCTAAATGACGCCTCTGAGCTAAATTCAAATCGCCTGTTTCGTCGCCCAAGAAATACATCCTTTCTCCGCTAGTTGGTGAATGGACAGTAGCAAAATTTGCGTGGTCAGACGGAAGAGCAGGCATCATGGCGCGAGTCTCGCCACGTAAAATAAAGTAACAACTGCTTAAGTCATTAGTAAGTGTAGTGCATGTTTTTTTATCGCGGGGGACGGTGATCCTCTACCACTGGATGGTGAGATCCTGCGCCGATGGCTAACGGGGCTTTCCCAATCAGGTATCTCCCACCAGCGAGGCATCGATCCAGTCTGTACAAGCTCTAAGCTCCGGACATGTGTGGTAGTGTGAAACATGTAAGTGTAATAATGTGTTAGAAAGGGGTGAAGATATAATAAGGAAGGGGAAGGAAAGATCGCGCGCGATTCGTGGCCCGTTTGTTAGGGTACTGCTCCGGTTATCTCCTGGTGTTTATCGGATGAACCACGGAACGCTAACTACTCATCAGAGCAGTCGGATGCTAGAATTCTCCTCCAGACAGCGACTGAAGCTTTCATTCAGAGCTTCAGTATAATTCGAGCATGTTTTATTGAGTTTTCATTTCGTTAACTGAGGAGTGGAGAAGTGGGGTAATTTGATGCAAGAGGAGAATCCTAATGGCCGATTGTTCTGGTCTGTATTATTTTTTTTTCGATAAACTCGAGACGAATGCTGGAGCACTTTGTTAACAAACGGGCCACGATCCCCGCGAAATTTTTCTTTCCTCCTCATTGTATTCTCCTCCTTTACTACAACACACACTTTACATGCACTCTACTACCACATTTTTTGTGAGGGTGGTCAGGTATTTAGAATTTGTCCCGATGCTCGGGGGGCGGGGGACGGAGACTGTCGGAGATACGTAAGGATGGAAAAAGATTGGAACTGTCAATACTGGGGAATAACATGCACTAATTTTACGGGACTACAATAAAAAATTTAAAACAAGAGAAGAAGAAGAAGAAGAAGAAGAAGAAGAAGAAGAAGAAGAAGAAGTTGTAATAGCGCCTTGAAAATAAAATTCTCAATCACCACTCCCTGACTTCCCAATCCTTCATCTCCCACCTGTCTGGACGAGCTCTAAGCTCCAGCCATGTGTGGTAGTGTGATACATGTAAGTGCAACGTGTGCCGTGGTGTGCGCAGGTGATCCAGGAGCGGCGCGAGGCGCTGCGGGACGCGGGTTCGAACGCCCCCGGCGCAGACGGCGCGGCCGACGACCAGGACGACTTCCTGGGTGAGTTGGCGTCGTCCCTTAGCCCTCATGACACCTCTTGCCCTTGTCACGGCCAATAACATTCCCGTATTTCAAAACAGGCTTTTGAAAATAATAACATTGATAATGCCGGCCCGGATGGCCGAGATTGTTAAGGCAGTAGTGCCGTAGCGATCTCGGTCCGAAGGATTGCTAGTAACGACCTCGGGCATGGTTGTATTTGTGTTCGTCTTTTCACCCTCTATCATCACCATATCATGTCATCTTCACAGATATCATACCGTTAAATGAAACAGTAGTCGCTTATGACCTAGATGGTGATGCGATCTTAAATAACCAAACGTTTAAAAAAACATTGATGTTAATCAGTGACACACTTTGGGGGAGAGCGGGGTAGTGACGGAACATTTTAACAAAATATCGATACCTCGATACATCAATAGAAGTTTTTTTATGTCGATGCAAACATCGACAAAAAATTAAGGTTTAAAACATGGAAGTTATAAATTTGATGAAATATTTCGAAGTAAAATTTCTGGTTATAACGTGATACACGTCAATATTACTTTGAAGTATATTCTGCCTTAAATTTGACTGTCCCCTTCATTTTCTAATCATTGGTTTATGTAGTCTTATCAAGGTTCAAAATGCATTTTAGCGATATTACTACGTAAAACACTTTAAAAAAGTAATAATACTGGATAAAGGCTGAGAATAGGAAATTCGTGTCATCTAGGGATCGACAACAGACAATTGTCAATGGCTGATGATTGTGAGCAATCAACAAAAGAATTAGATACTGAAAATTCTATTTATACCACGAGAAATTGTTTGTGGAAACATCGATGTTCCTGAACAAATATATCGATCAGAAGAAAACATCGATGTTATAAAGCTGAAGTTAAAATACAGACGTTTCTTCTCGAAAATATTGATGTTTCCAAAACATCCAAAAATATAGCTTTTGCTATACTAAAAAAAATAATTCAATATCTCAATTGAACGTAGTAAATATTTGCTATAAGCTTAAATAAAACACATTTTGTATTCCGTGTAATAACAGCTTATTTATCATCGATGATTTTAAAACTGGTTTAGTAATCTCTGTCAATAATGCTCGTGCGGGGGGGGGACAGTTAATTTGACGGCGATTGAGTTTATTAATTTATACCTGATATTTAATTTACAAAACAAAGCCAAAAAGTTATCAAAACAATTAAAAAAGTTTATATTATCTGTTTATATAATAAACAAATAAAATCCTTCAAATATACAACAAAATAATTATAGATATTTTATCTATAATATAAAAATGAATCGCAAAATGTGTTGGTAAGCGCTAATCAACAACGCCTAGCGACCAATTTGGGCAAATTTCTTTTTTAAATGTTCTTTGAAAGTTCAAAGGATGTTTTACGTCGAGAGAAAATAATACAGAATAATTGCCGAAAAACCTAAAACAAGCCTTTTTCTATTCCCATACAAAAACGTTTTCATACTAAAACGTAGAGGTCAATTTGAGCTTGAAATAGGCTGTTGTATAAAGCACTCATTGTTAGTTAGTAGGCACAAAGCATTCATTGTTGTAGGTATTCCTAAAGTCAAAGTGTCAATTTGTAGGGTTGCTTACCTCTCGGTTTTATAGACCGGGAGACTCCGCGTTTTTTAACTCATCTCCGGGTCTCCGTTTTTTGAAAAAATTATCTCCGTTTTTTTTTTTCAATTTCAATACATTTTTAATTTTTTACCAATAAATATATTTTTCACCTTAAAAATTTAAAGCTTTTCTATGTTCATCAGAAATATTGCTCCTTTCCCTCTTCATTAGAAAGAATAAAGAGCAGAACGATGAAAATTGGTCTTGCGATTCTGTGTATCGTCATCCGCTGTCTCTTTCTTTCTTACGGCCATATCAGCAACAGAGACAGCATCTAGCGATTATTGCGAGATTCGCATCGCGCAACAGTTTCAAGAATAATACCGCCCGGGAATGCCTATTCAAGTACTTCATTTTGAACAAGACCGAGATTCGTATTTCGTATCAAAGGCTGAATAATTTTAGATATACAATAACAATTTGGAATCTCTATATATAAAAAGAATCGGCAAAATGTGTTTGTAGCGAAACTCAACAACGCCTGGACCAATTTGGCCAATTCTTTTTTTTTAAATGTTCGTGTAGTTCAAGAATTGTTTGTTACGTCGAGAAAAATTCGAATATGCCGAAAAAGCCCTAAAAACAGCCCTTCTACACAACGTTTCTACTAAAACGTAGAGTCAATTGAGCCTTTATAGCTATTGTATAAACACTTTTGTTTAAACAATGTAGGATGTTCCTAACGTCAGAGTCAATTTTCACTTATTACCATATACAAAGTTCAATTCAATCAAATCTATCAAAACAGTTGTGCGTGTGTGCGTTGGAAACAGAATACCATCGTTGGAAATTTAATGTCGCGGTTCCGAAACTATTATAAATATAGATATGCCTCCTATTAGACGAAGGCAATTAGGGGGGTTAGAAGAACCGAAATGCTACAAACCAAGCTAATTTACCGATAACTAATCATTGCGCACAAAGAACGTGACGACCGAAATGAACATGAAAGAATTCGCGGATATCACCAAACGCGTGAAGCGCGAGCGCTACATTCAACTAATAAGATCGCAAGTTTGAATCGAGCTTGCTTCATTTTACGATGTGTCAATTTGGCTTAACAGTTAACTACCAATGTGTTTAATGGTTCTATGAACGCGGTTGGCTCATATTGTAAGGCCACGGAAATAAAAAAAGGGAACTAATGGATTGTGTTGCGCAAAATGGTAAAGTGAAATTGATACCATTGAAACCACCACCAGAGCCATGTACTATTGGTTTCAGGAATAGGAACAGATTCCATACACTTTTTGCAAATATCCAACAATATAACAGGTTTCAAATGACTTCATTGGGGTCAACAAATGAGTTCGGGAAAATTTTATGCCAACTTCAAGGTATTTATTTATAGCAGTTAATCATCATTATTTATGTTCTGTCACCCCAAGTTAAAATTATGCACTAATCTTCACTTCTAATCATTAAGATCCTAACGATCACTTAGTCAAGAATTTACACGAAGCTTGATTTCAATTGAGGACATGTGCTTGATGATGTTCAAACAACTATTTAATTCAATTAGTCCTCCGCGCCCAATCATCCAATGCATGATGCTTTAACCCAAGAGTTGAATCAGGAAAACTGTATGATCTCACACTTTGAAACAAGTAATTCAAACAAATTCTTCCACTGTTGAATGAACAACAGAAGTATGTATTTGTGACTCTTAGAAAGGAAACAATGTGAAATGGAGGATTTACTTCTTAATGCACCTGGTGGACAGGGAAAACTTTTTGATCATGAATTTTAGCAAACGATTCGCTCACAAAATTGAAATTGCACTTGCACTCGCTCGTCGGGAATCGCAAAGCAACTTGCTGAAGGTGGGTCGAACAGCCCATCAGCATAAAATTGCCATTAATATGCAAGCAATGAACTCCGACCTGAACATTTCGAAGAAACTCTGCATGGCAAAGGTCTTGCACAATTAAATTAATGTTAGGATGAATGCACATAATGGCACATAAAAATCTTTGGAGGCTTTAGACAGAACCTTTAAATATCTACGGAGCAATCATAACCAATTTGGTGGGTGCAATGCGTTTATGCTGGAGATTTTCGGCAAACATTGCCAGTGATTCCACGATCAACACCAGCTGATGAACTCAATGCATGTCTAAAGTCCTCCAATTTGTGAAACATTGTCAGTAATTAATTTTAGCACGAATATGCGTGTCGAGTGAAAAGACCAATCTGGAAGATTTCTCTAAACAACTCATTTGACTATTGTAATGGCAAATTTCCTATAGAACCTGTTGACTGGCTGCTAACTTTCCCTCAAAGAGTTTTTTGGGTTTTTCCAGGCTTTTTAACCTCGATGAAAAGATGAACTTATTCAGAAGGTGTTTCCAGATGTTTCTCAAAATTACAGAAACAGTTTGGTTGAGCTAACGAAGCTATATGCTGCAAAAAACATAGATAAAATGAATTAAATTTAAAATTCAGAACAATTACAGGCGAATCGAGGATATTATAATCTTTGATTTGGCTACTAACCAAGATATGTAGGGACTATCCACCAGAATTTTTAAACTCGCTTGGATTTGCAGGATTTGCCACCTCACAATCTTTCAATTTAAAGGTTGGATAGCGGTAGTTATAATGTTGCGGAAATATAACAACCATGTCTTTGCAACGGCACACTGTTAGCGATAAAAAAATTACTAAAACAACGTGATAGAAAGCAACTACAACTGAAGGAGTGTAAAGGACGACGTTCTCATACCCGCGCATCCCAATGATTCCGGACTGATGTGCCGTTTGACTTTCACGACAATAGTTCCAGTTTAGCTTGCCTTTTGCTATACCATAAACAAGTCCCAGGGGCCAATCATTAGTGTTTTGTATTAATCTGGAAACCCAGTTTCGTCATGTCCAATTGTATGTGCCTGTTCCGTGTTGGGAAAACCATCAGATTTGTTTGTCTATGCGCCAGGGTAATCAAACAAAATCATCGATATCACAAACACTATAATGAAAATTTTTAACTGATCTTTGTAATAATTATGTTCACATGATTAACTATTAGAGCGATTACTACTTTTAAATATGTGTTTATTAATTATATTTCTTATTCACAACGCCCTGGTCACCAGGACGTTGCTGTTCAGGAGAAATTTTTAAAAAAACTAACAATTAGTGTACTATAAATATGAGACTATAAAATATGTGGGGAAAAAATTCACATTACAAATCTTTTTGACAGGACGAAGTCTGTCGGGTCCGCTAGTGATTTTATAAAAATAACACCAACATCAATGCCACATCTCTATCTGACACAGAATTAAAGCATCTCAATTTAATAGAAGAGTCATGGCAAATGTATATTATACATAAAAATTATTTATTTACCACAGAAGAAATTTCACCTACTTTCCGTCCCTATACCCTGCAAAATCATACGTGTAACTTTTTGAATTCAATGTTTTTGAACAGTTCTCGAACATTGCAAAACTAATTACCCGTGTAGCGCAAAACTCGGATTATAAGTCTAAGAGAAATATTATCCTTCCAGGGAAGAAGAAGCGGTTGGCTTTTCTGGACTTGTTGCTGGAAGCTTCTGAGAACGGCACGAAACTGAGCGACCAAGACATCCGTGAGGAAGTCGACACCTTCATGTTCGAGGTAAGTATACTATACCACAAGGAAACCTATAACTAAATGAAACATTTTTTATTTCTAAGTTTTGATGACTTTTATTCTTTCCCACAGGGCCACGACACTACCACCGCAGGTATCTGCTGGTCGCTGCTGCTTTTGGGAGAACACCAGGATGTGCAGGTAAAGAATACAGACCTCTAGAGCAGCGGTCGGTAACCTATCAGATACTTTTAATATAAAATTTAAAATTTCGCGGTTCACCAACATAATTGTTAGGTGTATGCGCAGTGGCAGTAATGGTGTAACGGTTAGCGTATCGGACTGTTATACCCAAGTTCGCGAGTTCAAATGCTATCGAAGGGCAAAAAAATCATTCTCACGTCTTCCTTCGGAAGGGAAGTAAAGCCGGCTGTCCCATGTTAGTAGATTTACTGCATGTAAAAGAGCCTCAAGTCTAAATGAAGCCTCTGAGCTAAATTCAAAAAATCTCCTTTTTCGCCGCCCAAGAAATACCTCTTTTCTCTGTTAGTTGGTGAATGGAGCGTAGCGAAATTTGCGTGGTCAGATGGACGAGGAGGCATCATGGCCTGAGTCTCGCCGCCTAAAACGAGGCATTAATTCCAATAATTTATACAATAGATCTGCTTCAATAACTTGTAAGAAAGTGATAATTTTGATACATGGCTGCATTTAAAATTCTCGCTTTTATTGTGACTCAAACTCATTAGTTGAAGTCGGATTCAATGTGGGAGAGCCCGCCGATCTTCTTCCATGGAGTGAGAGCCAAGGCTTCCGCGGCCGGAGTCAAGTCTAAGGACTAAATGAAGCCTCAAGTCTAAGGACTTACTGATTCCGGCCGCAAAAGCCTACGGTCTCACTAAGGTCCGGCCGGCCAATACGTCGTTAGTCCAAGTAAAGCTATCCGGGCCCAAGTAAGGCTACCCTATAGTCCAAGTAAGGCTATCCGGGAGACGCCGCGTCTAGGGCAGAGGTGCCAACGTGACCTTCATCAGGGTGTCATCATTGCGCAATAACTACGCCCTGATGAAGATCGCAGAATGGCGACCGAAACGTTGGTACCTATGCCCTGTACGCAGCGTCTCCCGGATAGCCTATCTTGGACTATAGGGTAGCCTTACGTGGACCCGGATTGCCTTACTTGGACTAAAGACGTACTTGTCTATCCGGGTCCACGTAAGGCTACCATATACCAAAATGGCGACCTAACGTGGACTATAGGGTAGCCTTACGTGGGCCCGGATAGAATTACTTGAACTAAGGACTTACTTGGCTATCCGGGAGACGCCGCGTCCAGAGCAGAGGTGCCAACGTTTCTGTCGCCATTTTGCGACCTTCATATAATATAATAACTATGCCCTGATGAAGGTCGCAAAATGGCGACCGAAACGTTGGCACCTCTGCCCTGGACGCGGCGTCTCCCGGATAGCTAAGTAAGTCCTTAGTCCAAGTAATTCTATCCGGGCCCACGTAAGGTTATCCTATAGCCCAAGTAAGTCTTTTCATCGAGTCCAAAAGTTCTTTAAAGAGTCGCTTCTTCACGTGTATCCCCCCTGCGCGCAGACCAAGGTGGCGGAGGAGCTGGACGCCATCTTCGACGGGTCGGAGCGGGCCGCGACAATGCGCGACGTGCAGGAGATGAAGTACCTGGAGCGCGTGGTGAAGGAGGCGCTGCGCCTCTACCCGAGCGTGCCGTTCGTGGGGCGCGCGCTGCCCGAGGACGCGCACGTGGCCGGCCACGTGCTGCCGGCCGGCGCAGTCGTCAACCTGCACATCTTCCACGTGCACCGCGACGCGCGCAACTGGCCCGACCCCGAACGCTTCGACCCGGACCGCTTCCTGCCCGAGAACGCCCGCGGGAGGCATCCGTACGCCTACATCCCGTTCAGCGCCGGCCCGCGCAACTGCGTCGGTGAGTCACGCGCGCCAGCCGCGACTGGGCGCAGGTGCGGAGCCAGTCCGCCATTTTGGGGAAGGCCATCATACATTTTCTTAATATAATAATCATATTTGTCATTATATTGCGTATTATTTTTGTAATGTATATAGGATTCTCTACAATATTTTTTAAAACATAATTAAATAATTCCAACATAAGAACCAATTTGGGAGGTTAAAAAACTCTAGATCTTATGGGGGCGTGGTCCCCATTCTCAGGTTGCTCACGCAGGGACGGATCCAGTCCGCCATTTTGGGGAGGGCCATCATACATTTTTTATATAATACTCAAATTTGTCATTATATTGCGTATTTTTGTAGTGTATATATGATACTGTACCATTTTTTAAACAATAATTACATTAATCCAACATAAGAATTTAAATCAATTTGGGAGGTAACAAACAAAAACTCTGGGTCTTATGGGGGGGGGGTCCCGAAGCTCATTTTAAAAAAATAATTAAATAATTCTAACATAAGAATTTAGATCAATTTGGGAGGCAACAAACAAAAACTCTAGGCCTTATGGAGGGCGTGGTCCTCATTCTCAGATGACTCACGTACGGACGAATCCAGTCCGCCATTTTGAGAAGGGCCATCATAAAAAAATCTTTTTATATATTAATCCTATTTGTCATATTGCTTATTATGTATGTAGTGTATACATGATATTGTACAATATTATTTTTTAAATAATTACATAATACAACATAAGAATTTAAATCAATTCGGGTGGTAACAATCGAAAACGTTAGGCCTTAAGGGGAGGGGGTCCTGGCAACCATGCGCTCCGTGGATCCGCCACTGGACTGAGGGCAGCAACTGACGTCACTGCAATACTTGTGTTTCGTCCTAGCATTCGAGTTCCGACATGATAAGGTTTGTGACACTACCTAGACCCAATTCATCCGTTGTCTGGGTGAGAATTCTAGCGCCCGTCTGCTCTGATCGGTATTTTCCATGATTTCTCCGATCAACCTCAGGCAAATGCCAGAACAGTACACTAACAAACGGGCCACGGAACGCGCACGACCTTTCCTTCTTCTTCCTTGTCCTATTCTCACCCTTACTTACTCACGCACTAACATGCACTACACTACCACACATGTCAGGAGATCTGTAGGGAGCTTCGTGTATGTTCCGTCTGCGGCGGTGCCCCGCTGGTGCGAGATACATGGATGGAAAAACTCCCGTTAGCCGACGTGTAGGTCAGCGCCAGTCTAAAACGTTTACCGCTATCTCACTCCATAAAATCAAGCCCTACACTTACGGGAGTAATGACCTTAGGCGTCCATTCACCCTGAAACACTAATCAACCAACCAAAATAACGAGTGGACGGCCGGTGGTGTGCTGCAGGTCAGAAGTTCGCGCTGCTGGAGGAGAAGGCGGTGCTGTCGTCTAATGAATCCTCTTGTAAATGAATGGCTTGGATGTGGATAGATTGTGTGAGCTTGTAATGGTGCTTGTGCTGCAGGGCAGAAGTTCGCGCTGCTGGAGGAGAAGACGGTGCTGTCGGCCTAATGAATACGCTCGTGAAGAAATGGTTTGGAAGTGGATAGCTTATGTGAACTTGCAATTGTGTTTGTGCTGCAGGTCAGAAGTTCGCGCTGCTGGAGGAAAAGACGCTGCTGTCTGCCGTGCTGCGCAAGTTCCACGTGCACACCACCGAGAAGCGCGACGCGCTCACGCTCATGAACGAGCTCATCCTGCGCCCCGAGTCGGGCATCCAGCTGCAGCTCACGCCCAGACACTGACCGCCTCTCCGTCACGTGGGCGTTGCCAACTGCTTTTTTTTAACGATCGTGTGAAAACGAGTGCTACACGCGTGTGAAAACAATCTTTTCTTAAGGCAACTGAAAAAGGGACGTCGCGGTGTAAAAAAAGACACTAGGACATCTCAAAAAGGGGCGTCACGCTGTAAAAAAAGACATTTTCTGCAACTGTATAAAAAGAGGCGGATTCTGTGCATTACTATCCGTACGTGAAGTACGTCGTATTTTAATATCCATTAAAAAGACCCAAAATAGTTGTCATGACAAAAAAAACGTAATTTGTGCGTGGAAATTTAAGGAAGGAAACAGGCGTACTCGTCGGTAAAGCTTCCTCATTTTGGCTCTATACAATATATTACTAACCCTGGAGAAATCTATCACCTTACTCCAGTACAAAATTATAAACTTTTTTCAAAAATATTTTTTACGCAGTTGTAGAAAAAACGTTCACATTTTGTGATCGAAGTGAGTGTTTTTTCATGGCGTCAATTTATTTTTTATCCTAGACCTACGGTCTCGACAAAAAATTTGACATCAACCATGAGAAAAAAACACCCACTTTGCACACTTAATATCAAAACAACTATTTCATACTAAGATGACGAACGAAAACGGTATTAAAATGAAAAAGATGGTGCTTTGTGAAGATTTCCATGAACAAATAATCATAGATGAAACAAGCAATGATTCGCAATAGAACTTTTTTGTCACAATCGTAGAAAAAATGTGCATATTTCATTAATGAAATGTTTGCTCTTTGCACGATCTCCACCTATTGGTCTTGTCAAAAAAACTCAATTTTGGTGGTGCAAGAAACAATCATTTCACGCATTTACTATAAAAATTACTATTTCAATACTGTACCATCACACATTCATCATCAACACCCATGTTCCTGACTATGTTCGAAAACATTCAAATACTAATATCGTTATGTGTATAATGTATATAAAACGCATTTTTTACTGTTTTTAAAAATAAATGTAATTAAAATATATTTGTTCTTTTTTTCATTCCATTCACATTATTTCCAGAAAATCACTCTTGAGAAAAGTTTAAAGTTTCCATGAGACTTCGAGTAATTTGAGAATTAATTAACCAAAAATTGAAGCAATGATAATCTAGTGGTGCTGCAATACATCAGACATCATTTTATGACAAATACATAATATTTCTTATTCTTTTTTTAAATGAACACACCAATTAAGTGGTAATAACAAAAATCCAATTGAAATAAATTGGAATTGAAATAAATCATAGAAGAATCAGTCCACATCTTGACCAACTCATCCCTGAAATATCATGAAACTAGTGATGCTACAACTGGGGTCGGATTAACCTTTGCTGAGAGAACATTGTTAAATCCTGATTTTTGCTTAGCGACGGAAAGTATCTAACTGATTTTATACTCAGAAACTGAGGCCAAACAATAATATGTTAAGAAAAAAGTTTTTCGATTTTTTGAACTAGTACTTAACTGTGTGTGTTGCACATTCGTTCAAATCTCTGAATTTTCGAAAATAGCAAATTTATAAATAATGCGAGGATGTATATGTTGTTGTAGCACTACTAGGTTTTGTTTTGTGGTTTTGCTTCTGGCTTCCTTTGCGTCTTCTGAGGAATTTCCGGGGTCTCCTTTTCTACGGGAGCCCTGACGCGTTCACTCCGTTTGCTCCGTGCTTAAACCGGCCCTCACAACATCACACACATTCTCGCATTATTTGGAACTGAACAGCAATATTATACTAGTACATGAACATGCAAAATTGTTTCCAACCGTCAAAAATGTTTCTCCTCGTCGAGATTCAAATTCAGGATCATCGAGTTAACTCGCCGTGGCTTAACCACTAAGAACACGCAATCAATCAGCCGTCCTTTCACGGTTCGAGGCTTAAATATTTAATTAGTCTCTCATATTATTTCCAATATTTAATTTTCAAAAATTCAGACTTCAATTAAATGAGTCTATTACCTCTGTTTTAAGCCATTCTTTTTTATCAGTGGAAAACTTTCAAAGAAATAATTTGGAGAGGTTTATGAGAAAATGTATTTTTTTGTAAATTGAAACAATTTTAAACACAAATTACGCTAAACTACTATTTTTTTAAAAAAAATGTACATGCAGAAATTATACAGCCAGACAGGGTTGGAGAAGTTTTTAAAAATAAAAATTCTCACAAATATTTTCAATTTTTTTTCTTCAATTATTTTACATGCATATCGCAAGTGAGGCTTAAAATAATGACTCATTTTCGATGAAGCCTCTGATTTTTGCTAATTTCAAAACTTAAAAAGGATGCGAGGCCGGCCTGGTTAGCCGAGGTTGGGCTGAAGACTCGTAGCTGCCTAATACCTGTAGGGTCTCTAATCTCGCCCGGGGGCATGGAATGTCTCTGCGTGTCCTTATATTGTACAATTACCGTTTCTCCTAACGTTAGTTACAGCGGTCGCTGTATGACCTCAGTTGTTGAAAACGACGTTAAAATAATTTTAAAATAAGTTTAAAAAATTAAAAATAATGCGAGTTAGTAGGTTTTGTTGCAGGATCAGTCGTTTAAATATGCGAGGAGCGCGTTGCAAGGTGGCTATGTTTTCATTGGGCAACTAGCAGGTGCCAGAGCTTTAGTAGGCGTCGGCCTGCAAACTGAGGTCTTAAAGGCTGAAGAGCCGTAGATGCCTTGTGTCTGAAGGGTCGTGGGTTCGAGCATCACCTGGGGCATGGATGTCCTTACACCGTTACCGTTTCCCCCAACGTTTCTTATAGTGGTCGCTGTGTGACCTTAGTAGTTGATAAACGACCTTAAATAAGTAAAAGAAATACTCAATAGTTGCTATATGACCTTAGTAGTTTGAAAACGACCTTAAATAAGTGACAAAAATCAAAAATAATGCGAAGCAGTAGGTTCTGTTGCAGGAGCAGTTGTTTAAAAAAGGCGAGTCGCCGGTCGCAACGTGTCTGTATTTTTATTGCGCTAGTAGTAGGTGCCGTAGCCGTAGTACTGGGAAACTGAGGTATCTAAGACTGAAGCACCGAGCTTTCTAGTGACGGAAGGGTCATGGGTTCGAATCTCACCCGGGGGCATGGATATCTTTTTAATGGATAAATAAGTAAAATAAATACACAATAGTTGTTATATGACCTTGGTAGATGAAAAACGACCTTAAATAAATAAATAAAGAACAACGCGAGGCAGAAGGTTCTGTTGAAGAAGCAGTCGTTTGAAAAAAAAGTCGAGTCGCGCGTCGCAACGTGGCTGTATTTTTATGTTTTTATTGCGCTAGTAGTAGGTGTCGTAGCTGTAGTAGTCGTCGGCCTGGTTAACTGAGGTCACTAAGGCTGAATAGACATAGCAATCTAACACCTGAAGGGTCGCGGTTTCGTAGCTCAACCGTGAGCATGGATGTCTGCGTGTGTCCTGAAACCGTTAACTGTTTCTCCCAACATTACATGCAGTGGTCGCTGTATGGCCTTAGTAGTTGAAAACGACCTTAAATAAGTAAAAAATACACAATAGATGCTATATGACCTTAATAGTTGACAAACGACCTTAAATAAGTAAAAGAAATACACAATAGTTGCTATATGACCTTAGTAGATGATCTTAAATGAATATATAAATAACAACGCGAGGCAGAAGGTTCTGCTGAAGAAACAATCGTTTGAAAAAAAGGCAAATCGCGCGTCGCAACGTGGCTGTATTTTTATGTTTTTATTGCGCTAGTAGTAGGTGTCGTAGCTGTAGTAGTCGTCGGCCTGGTTAACTGAGGTCGCTAAGGCTGAATAGACATAGCTATCTAACACCTGAAGGGTCGCGGAGACGAATCTCACCAGGAGGCATGGATATCTGTATAATGGATAAATAAGTAAAAGAAATACACAATAGTTGCTGTATGACCTTAGTAGATGAAAATCGACCTTTAAATAAATAAATAAATAAATAAATAAATAAATAAATAAATAAATAAATAAATAAATAAATAAATAAATAAATAAACAACGCGAGGCAGACGGTTCTGTTGAAGAAGCAGTCGTTTGAACAAAAGGCGCATCGCGCGTCGCAACGTGGCTGTATTTTTATATTTCTTTATCGCGCTAGTAGTAGGTGTCGTAGGCGTCCTCGGGGCGGTCGAGCACGTCCTGCGGGAAGAAGACCTCCTCCTCGCGCGGGGAGAGCTGCGCCAGCCGAAACAGCGGCTCGCGGCACTTGCGCAGGTCCTGGAAGAAGCGCCGCGACGCAGCCGAGTGCTCGGGCTCGCCCAGCAGCCCCTCCGGGTTGCACCGGAAGAGGAACTCCGCGAGGAAGTCGAGCGGGTCCAACGGCCGCACGCGCTCCGCCTCCAGCAGCCCGCGCGCCAGCGTCGGCAGCACGAACCTGTCGGCGCCGGTCACGGGTTCTGACTAGAGTGCGGATTTCCAACTTTTTTTTTTTTTTTCGTCGACCCCATCGACCCGACCATCAACGTAAGAGAGATTGCACTAGGGAACGCGATTTTTTTTTTTTTGCCTTCTGTATTCGAAGATTGTCGTGGACTAGAGCGCGGATTTCAAACCTTTTTTCTTTTCTTTCATCGACCCCTTTTTAAAATAATTGTATGCTTCAACGACCCTTATTTATAGAGAGATTACACTAGGGAACACAATTTGTGTGTGATGGTACACTGCACTCAATGGCATGGCACAACGCACTCAATTTTATACGTTAATTACGAATATCGCAATAAAAACATATCACGTCACAGTTTTTAAATTGCTTCAGTAGTTGACAGATGCTTCTGAATTCGAAGATTGCCGATGACTAGAGCGCGGATTCCTAACCTTTTTCTTTTATTCACCAATTTTAAAAGAATTGTTTGTTGCCTCAACGACCCTTACTTATAGAGATATTACACTAGGAAACACGATTTTTTTTTGTCTTCTGTATTCGAAGATTGTCGTGCACTAGAGCGCGGATTTCAAACCTTTTTTCTTCTCTTTGATCAACCCCTTTTTAAAAGAATTCTTTGCTTCAACAGCCCTTAACATTATAGAAAGTTTACACTAGGAAACATGATTTGTGTGTACGCAACGTACCCAAATTTATACGTACTAGATTACGAATATCTCAAGAAAACCATATCACGTTTTTAAATTGCTTCAGTAGTTCACAGATGTTTCTGTTTTCGAAGATTGCCGTTGACTAGAGCGCGGATTTCCAATCCTTTTCTTTTATCTACACATTTTAAAAGAATAATATGCTTCAACATAAGAGAGATTGCACCTATGCCACTTTCCTGAGATATCAACAACTAGGCTTTCGTTTTTTAAGGAAATTTTTAATGAATTTATAAGGCACCTGCACCGAAGGAAGATTATTGCCGGTTTCTTGTCAGAGAGAGTAAACGGGAATAAAGAAAAAATCACACGGTCCAAAGCATTTTTAAGCAAAGCTATAGGAATTTCTGCTTCCAAGATGTTTCAATATTATTGCACGAATATGCGAAATCCATTTTTACCATATTCTTAACTCAGATGAATCATGCTCTTACATTTTTGTAGTAATATAACCAGAGTGACAATGCAGAAATTTATGTAGAATTTGATTTATTTAAATTAATAAATATGTCCATATCATTTGAACCCTGAGTAACAGAAACTTTTTTATAATGATTTTCGGAATCACATGATTGTTTCCTTTGGAATCACCTACTTTCATCCTGAAGGTATGAAAAACATTTTTTGTTCCCTAGTGTTACAATAAGAACGGACCGTTTTGACAGCAACTGCTGGCAACATGATAACACGTTATATCTATGCACTTATTTTGTCAGTGTGTTCGTTTAGAGTTCGTTCATTTGTTAATCGCTGTCTGTTGCTACGTCGTCGCCCTAAGAGACGTTCATTTGTTTCCCGGCCTTTTAAAGTGATACCGTTTTAGACTAATTCCGCTGTATTCTCTGTATTATACAACATGCATAATCGTTCTATTTTGTACTTGTCACCATTCCTGTCATCTTGTTGGACGCAATTACGCCCAGAGAATATATTCCGCAATCGCAAAGAAATCCAAATTGTGACCATGTTACTGAGTAACAATGCATTTTAATAATTTAATTAGTTCAAAGAATTGGTTGCCCGATCGCGATGCGAACCCGGGTCTTTTGGTTTACGCCCAGTTGCTCTAGTAGTCGCTTTAGCAGCTGAGCGTAAATCAAAAGACTCTGGTTCGCATCTCGGTCGCGGCAACCAATTCTTTGAATAAATTTAATCATACTATTTTAACTATTAATGCTCACGTCGAATTTTCGTCCCTTTGTCGGTGTGGCATAAGAGGGAGGTGAAGGTGGAACACAAAGCACTCGTCACCGCCGCCACGGGCATTAGCTATGTGATGAGTACACCGCATGAGAGCTGGTACGAGATACCCGGTTGGGGACGACATCTCGAGCCCACGTGCAGGTCGCCGTCGGACGCCAACGACGACCGAATACGCCGCGCTCCCCCCACCCCCACCTGACCGAGACGGCGCGCAAAGCAAAGGCGAGGCACCCGTACCGCATGAGAGCTGTTAAGAGATACCCGGTTGGGGACGACATCTCGAGCCGACGTGCAGGTGTCCGTCGGACGCCAACGACGACCGGATACGCCGCGCTGCCCCAACCCCCACCTGACCGAGACGGCGCGCAAAGCAAAGGCGAGGCACTCGTACCGCATGAGAGCTGTTACGAGATACCCGGTTGGGGACGACATCTCGAGCCCACGTGCAGGTCGCCGTCGGACGCCAACGACGACCGAATACGCCGCGCTCCCCCCACCCCCACCTGACCGAGACGGCGCGCAAAGCAAAGGCGAGGCACCCGTACCGCATGAGAGCTGTTAAGAGATACCCGGTTGGGGACGACATCTAGAGTCGACGTGCAGGTCGCCAACGACGTTCGGATACGCCGCGCTCCCCTCACCAGACGCAAAGCAAAAGCGAGACACCCGTACCGCATGAGGTAGTGCCTGAGCGCCAGCCCCTGCGCCTCGGCCAGCTGCTCCTCCTCGTGGCGCAGGGCGTCCACCGTGAGCGCCCACTGCTCCAGGCGGCGCATGCGCTCGCGGTGCGCAGCCCCGGCCGCCGTCTGCGCCTCCTGCGCCGCGCGCGCGTCGGCCTCCGCGGCCGCCCGCGCCTCCAGCGACCGCTTGCGCTCGCGCTCCGCCTCGCTCAGCCCCAGGTTGCGCGGCGGGCCCACGTGCTTGCGCACCACGCGCGCCGTCACCTCCGTGCTGCCATCGGACGCCGAAAACGCAAATATTATTAACTAGAGCGCCGTTAATTAGAGGTAGATACCTTATAATAATTAAATATGGTACATTTATAGATGTTATTTGGTATCGAAAATTTATTTTGCTAATGATCGTGTCGGTCGCATAGCGATCATCCTCAGAGCTAAAATTAGAATTATCGAAATGAAATTACATTAATACATATTTTATAAAAAAAATAGATATACGTTTGTACAAAATATTATATACAATTTATTAATACTTATAGTAAAATTACATTAACACATATTTTATAATAAATGAGGTATACGTTAGTCCAAATATATAGAATAAAATTTTCTACTAACTTTCGCCTATCATCTTTTGAGCTATAATTAGAATTACCGAAATAAAATTACATTAATTCATATTTTATAAAAATTAGGTGTAAGTTAGTACAAATATATATTAATAATGTATTCATCTAATTTTATTTAATGGAAAGTATGTATTAACGTAATTTCATTTCAAGAATTCTAATTTTAATTCTCAGGATGATCGCTACGGAATCGAAATGATCATTAGCAAAATTAATTTTTGATACCAGACAACACCTTTAATTTACCATATTTAACCAATATTAGTTGGAAACTCCCAAATCCACGTGCTCATTCAAAACGATTGGGGAATATCAATTTGGAAGAAAATCGGCTGAACGGTTTAGGAGCTAGCGTTGACCAAAACCGGACAGACAGACAGACAGACAGACAGACGGACGTTTTGCCGTCAAACAATTTTTCGTTACCAATGATCCACAAAAAATGGATTCTGGTTTCGTGCTGGAGGTTTTTTTTAATTTAACTTCTTTTTGTTGAAAATTTATCAACAGCAGATATCCACTTTTTCGTCACGAGGGCCCGGCAAGAAAGAGATTTTTTTGCCGAAAATTCACCGTTTTCTTAACAAGTTCCTTCGTTCGGTGAGAAAATAAAGTTCCTTCGTTCGGCGAGAAAATATTGTGCATTTTCTTAACTAAAAAGACGGGACATGTAAACATTACAAAAAGCAGCACTGGAAATGAATCCCACGAGCAAGAAGAAAATTAGCAATTTTCAATTAATTTCAAGTAGGTATGTGTGCAAATTACTGTTTGTACAAGTGATACATTAGTTGGAATGTAAAAGTGTGTCTAACCCATAATCATTTCTACGACAGTCTCGACTAATACTTCTTTTCATCAGTAATAAACAACTTAGTAAGAAAAATATCCTTTCCACAGATAGATTACATTCTGTAATTGTGAGAATAAATTTGGTCCCTCTGCTCACAGCTGCTTTACGTCAAATTCATTAATATTGAATACTGACCTTAAATGTTCGTGTAACGTGCAATTTGTTTGAATTTTCAACAAGAGTACATCTTTGCCGGCGAAAAAGAGATAGGTGAAAAATGTTGCCATTTTAAGAATATCTTCTAAATGATCTACTCGCGCTTAATGTTTAATAAACCAACGCAAACGCAGTGGAAACATTTTGATAAATTTAAAATTATTGACGGCACTTAATGTCGATTTGTTATTGCCACAAAAACGGAACATTTTGGCGTTCCATTTGCCTTATAAAAATACGAGACTGGCGAATGCCAACGCAAAACACCTAGAAACGTGCCAGGGACCGCGCACGATATTTCCTCCCGATTCCTTGGTCAATTTTCACCCTTTACACATATACACACGTTGTTGTTGTTGTTGTTGTTGTAGATATGATACCAGTATAGATGTGCCTTTCCCCTCAGCTTGTAGGGATCCGCACACTCACAATGGTCAAGCCCGTAGGTGGCGAATCACTGTTGCTCATTGGACACGTGTGGCAGACCACGGCCGCGAGCAACTTTGTCGCTTTATTATTATTATTATTATTATTATTATTATTATTATTATTATTATTATTACTATTACTATCATCATCATCATCAATGGATTAGGAGGTGATAGGATATTGGTGAAAGGTGATCGTTGACTTTTTGAACCATTCCAGCATTCGCCTTACGACCGAGGGATACCACGAAAACCCCGGTCAGGATGACCGGCCCTGAAATCGAACCCGGACCTCCCGATTGCAAAGTTACCGCGCTACGTACTTCGCTCGGTACACACGTACACATACATTTACTACTCTAGCATAGTACTACTCTGAAGACCGGTCGCGGGCCCGGCTAAGAAGCGGTACTCGGCTGGAGGGAGATACCTGGTTGGGGTGGTAAACCCCGCAAGCCGACGTGTAGGTCGGCCCCGGATATGGCCATCGAGAAAGGAAATAATACCGCCATCTCCCTCAATAGAACATATACTCTTCAAGTACCCCGGAATATATGCAATACACGCGAAAACATCCGACCAGTCAATGGGGGATTGGGGCTTGCTTGCGAGACGGAAGAACATATACTCTACAATACACCCGAAAACATCGACCAGTCAATGGGGGAAAGGGGTCTTTCTTACGAGACGGAAGAACATATACTGTACAACACACCCGAAAACACCGACCAGTCAATGGGGGCTTGCTTACGAGACGGAAGAACATATACTCTACAATACACCCACAAACACCGACCAGTCAACGGGGGCTTGCTTACGAGACGGGCGCGCCGCCGTCGGTGACGGGCACCACGAGCGGGTGCACGTCCCGCTCGTCCATGAAGCCGAGCACGCCCTCGTCCTCGGGGTTCTCGGCTCGGAAGGAGAGCAGTCGCTGCTTGAACGCCTCCTCCTCGTACTGCGGGTCGCCGGGCGGAAGCGCCATGGCGCGCGCCAGCAGGAACTCGTCGGGGGCGTCCAGCCCGATCACGTACTCCGGGAAGGGCTGGGCGTCATCCGGCGGCTCCTCCTCGTCCTCCTCCCCTCCCCCTCCCCCGCCCAGCGGCTCCTCCTCGCCGTCGTCGCCCGGCGGCGCGCGGAACACGCGGCGCAGCTGTCGCACGTTCTCCGGGAAGCCGTCCAGCACGTAGCCCTGGTTGCGCAGCGGGCGCGTGGCCAGCAGCCGCCGCGTGCACACCGCCATCATCAGCTCGTCCAGCTTGCCCGCGTTCGCCGCCAGGTTGCGCTTGATCTCCTCCACCTGCTCGTGCAGCGACTCCACCGTCTCGGGCTCGCCTTCCTCCTCCGCCGCCGCCTCCTCCTCCTCCTCTTCCTCCTCCTCCTCTTCTTCCTCGGGCGCCTCACCGGCCTCCTCCGCGCCCTCGCGCAGCCGCTGGCGCTCCTGCGCTGCCGCCGCTTTCGCCTGAAGGCGCTCGATCTTGTCCTCCAGGTTCTTCATGTGCCGTTCCGCCACGTACTCCGGGTTCAGGTAGTGCAGCCGGTAGTAGCCGCACAGCTTCTTCGCCAGAGTCGTCTTCCCGGACGCGGGGGGCCCCACGATCAGGATCGTCTTCGCGGCGAGGTTTCGATACTTCAGGTACTCTTGGACGATGTTGGCGATGTTGGGAACGAACGGCAAATCCGAGGCCCAGCTCATTTTTTCGGCGTCCGCGAAATATTCGGGTTCCAAATACACGTTCGCCAGCATGCAGTTGGAGATGTGCTGCGGAACCTTCAAGAACTTCATCTCGTCGTTCGGCAGCAGCACCATCTCCCCCGTGGTGAGGATTTTGCTGATCGCCTTCGTCAGCTTTTTAACCGTGGTCCTGCCTCGCTCCACCGCTAAGAGGTATCTCCGCTTTTTCGGAAACTTCTCCACCACGCTGAACACCATGCCGGCCAGGTCCTCCACGTGCACCAGCGGGACGCAGTTCTTTCCGGACACGTACAGCGGCAGCGCGGGCTCGTTTTCCCACCCGTACCGGAACAGGAAGTCCAGCACGTCCTCCTCGCAACCGTACGTGATGCCGGAACACAGCACTGCCGTCCGGTACTTCTGAGGGTAAACCTTCCCGGCGGCGAGCGTCTCCTTCTCCAACTTGTAGTGGTCCTTGTACTTGGGGTGCGGCCGCCGCTTCCGGAAGTCCGAATCCTTGAACGGCCCCGGCGGCGGCGTCCTGGCCCACGTCAGGAAGGGGGAAATCAGGATAAACATGGGCACGTCGGTGAGCAGCGCGAAGCGATCGGGATCCCAGCGCTCCATCAGCATCAGCTCGTACTTCAGCGTCTGCAGGATCCAGCGCGCTTCTCGAACTTGCGATTCGTGACGCGAGACGTCGTATACGATCACCCCGCACGTCTTTAGTGATTTGATGAGGCGCACTTTGTCCGAGGTTTCCACGATCTGCGCGACGACTTCGGTGTCGTACTCGCCGTCAGGGTGCAGCAGCGAACCGAAGATCTCCACCTTGGGGACGCGACATTGACAAAAAACAGCGATGTATTAAATCATCATGTTCATAATTAAAAGACTCCTATTATGTGCCTCCTACTCAGTGCCTATACCTAATTAACTGGCCGTCTTTGGTTGGAGCTGTCTAAAAATAAACACAATAACGAGCCTAAAACCTGAGTGCTCAAAGCTTCCTCGGTTCACCGTGTAAGTGTACAGCAAGTAGGCAGAAACGCCCCACGCCTTAGACATAAGCGTTGACCGCCTTTCTGTAAGTGAAATGCGAGGAATGGCGTTGGTAAAATTACACACGGGGGTTCGCTCGGAAGACAGTTTCCGCGATGAGGGTACTTCAAACGGTGTTCGCTTCCTTAGAAGATACGAACTGATAGAGCTATCATCAGTTATGTCATGTTATAACTTCTACAAAATTGCAATCATGGGAATTTTTCCATTCATTAACCAAACATTAAAAACGTAAATATATCGAGCCTAAAAATTTTAATAAAGACAACATACGCTAGGGCCTTTTTTCTAGCAATCGTCAGCAATTTCGAGTCACTGAGAATGCGGACTTCAACTTGCGCATGCGCAGATGCACAAGAGTGGTGATGATTGCGGTTTCGGTGGTATGACCGTTAGCATATGGTGCTGTTATAAGTTTTCAAGTTCAAACCGATAATTTTTAAGAGCGAAAAAAAATTCTTCGGAGGTGAATCCGGCTGTCCTATGTTGTAGATTTACTGCACGTAAAATATCTTCTAAAAGAAACCTCAGAGATAAATTGAAATCACCTGTTTCGTCACCCGACTGATACCTTGTTTCTCCTCTAGGCGGTCAAAGAAGGGTGGCCAAAAGAGACGTAAGAGCAGGACCGATGACGTGTGCCTCGTGCAGTAAACTGAACTGAATTGAACTGCATTGAACCGAACCAAACCGAACCGAATTGAACTGAATTGAACTGAATTGAACTGAATTGAACTGAATTGAACTGAATTGAACTGAATTGAACTGAACTGAACTGAACTGAACTGAACTGAACTGAACTGAACTGAACTGAACAGAACTGAACAGAACTGAACAGAACTGAACAGAACTGAACAGAACTGAACAGAACTGAACAGAACTGCATTGCATTAGATTCGATTTCATTGCATTGCATTGCATTGCGTTGCGTTGCATTGCATTGCATTGCATTGCCTTGCATTGCCTTGCATTGAATTCGATTGGATTGAGTCTAATCGTATGACGGCACCTGGGTCCTGGGGAAGAGGCGTCGCGAGGGGCGCGGGCGCACGCCCTCCTCGCCCTCCTCGCCCTCGCCCTCGCCCTCCTCCTCGCCCAGCTGCTCCGCCTCGCCGCGCTCCTCCTCCTCCTCGGCGCCCGCGCCCGCCCGCGCGCCCTCGGCCTCGCCGCCCAGCGAGCGCTGCGCCAGCAGGCGCGCCACGTGCCGCCCGTTGAACGCGTCCACGCAGTTGACGAACACGCGCCACGGCACGAAGGGCGGCGCCGCGGGCTCCCCGCCTGCGGAAGAGGCTCTAAGTAGGGACGGCCTTGACAAGTCGGGAAGCATTAAGCAGGGTGATAGCATTGCAAGAGATAGCGATGAAACCGCTTACAAATGAGCCGACTGTAAGCGAACGCACTGGCAAAAGATGGGCATCACCTGCAGTTATGGCCAAGGAGCAACTGTCAAAACAGTCTCTTCTCATAGGGACCTCCTTGACATGTCGGGAAACTGAAAAAAACCCTAAGGGCAATAGCATTGCAAGAGACGGTGATGAAGCCGTTTACCAATGAGCTAACTATAAAAAAACGCACTGACAAAAGAAGTGTATGGACATAACCTGAGGTTATTGCCAGGCAGTAATTTTCAAAACGGTCCCTTCTCACATGGACCACCTTGACAAGTTGGGAAAGTAATAAACCCCGTGCAGGGCGATAGTTTTGCAAGAGATAGGGATGGAGCCGTTTACAAATGCGCTAACTGTACGCGAACGCACTGGCAAAAGATGGGCATAACCTGCAGATATGGCCAAGCAGTAACTTTCAGAACGGTCTCTTCTCATAGGAATCTCCTTGACATGTCGGGAAACTAAAAAAGCCCTGAGGGCAATAGGATTGCAAGAGACGGTGATGAAGCCGTTTACCAATGAGCTAACTATAAAAAAACGCACTGACAAAAGAAGTGCTTGGACATAACCTGCAGTTATGGCCAGGCAGTAATTTTCGAAACGGTTCCTTCTCATATGGACCTCCTTGACAGGTCGGGTATCTAATAAACCCCCAGCAGGGCGATAGCATCTCAAGAGATAGGGATGGAGCCGTTTACAAATGCGCTAACTGTAAGCGAACGTACTGGCAAAATAAGTGTTTAGACATGACCTGCAGTTATGGCCTAAATTTCAAAACGGTCCCTTCTCATAGGGACCGCCTTGACAGGTCGGGAAAGTAATAAACCCCGTGCAAGGCGAGAGCTTTGCAAGAGATAGTGATGAAACCGTTTACAAATGATCTAACTGTATGCGAACGTTGTATAGTACAGAGAATAGCAGTACCTACTTGCACGGCAGCAAAAACAACCACATCCGACAAAAGAATCGATATCGGAATTTAATCACAAGCAAAGGATCCATATACAAGAAAATCGGATCTTTAGGATATAAGAAAAATGTATCCAACAAACGTATCTTTGCCGGAACCAAACATTAAAAATTTTTCTCCCGCATAATTTTTTCCACACTTACATTAGTGTGATTAAGATAAACTTTAGAATAGTGCAAGGATCATCAGAGCATAATATTGTTTTCTGTGAATAAACTATTTACGTTGACTACATGTTCTGCAACCTTCATGAACAATTTCTTGTGCAATAGCACTCTCACAAAATGCGGGTCGTCATTAATATGTAAACGAAAACCCAAACATACTCAAACAACATCATCAACACTTATTTCTTAAATCTCGAAAATAAAATGTCCACATAGTTCTCGGTTTCAAAACAAAAAACAAACAAACAAAAACAAAAAAAAGATCACAGATATTCATTTGATTTGATTCCGACCGTTTGAAAATGATTCCCGCAAGAACCGGAAACAAAAGAATCAAATAGCCTGCCGATTCCCACGGGAGCGAGAGAGAAAAGAACCGTGCGTACCGGCGCCCGCCGAGGACAGCCTCTGCGCCGCCGCCTCCGCCGCCGCCGGCCCCGCCCACTCGCTCTCCTCTCGCAGCGACTCCGCTTCCGCCTCCGCCTCGACCTAGGGACAGCGTTAACCCTCCTCCGCGATAAAGACCCGCTCACAATGCAAACACAAACATAAGCATATTTTGTGAAATAAAAAAAAAACTGAAGGAGGAACGTTGATGATTGATCGGGGAAATGCCTCCTTTTAGTGTAAACCACTGAAAAGAACGAGTGAAATATATAATATATTTTATAATGTACATAAATGTATTGTTCTCTCTAATCTTGCCATGTATGACAAATATGTATAACATACACACGCAATATGTTATTCTGTATAATTTTGACATTGAGCATTTATGAATTGCTCTATTCATATTCAAAAGGGCAAGTATTAATTGGCAGACGCACATGTAAGCAAAGCGCCGAGGTCACGTAGAGCGCCGAGCAAAGGCACAGACCGGATGGTTTGGGCCACTTGTCAGAAATAACATGCGCACGTCTCCGTACGTAGGCCAGAAAGAAGCTCCACCGGAAGCTTCTGAGACAGCGTGGGCTATTCAACCCACTCTCACGAAACAAATTCATTATATCCCCACTCCCATGAGTTGCCAGCACGTGCGACTGACCAAGCATGCCACGCCCTGGTCGTTTTCGCAGGTGGCACTTGCAGTCATGTAGTGAAGGCTATAAGGTTGTTGGTTTCTCGCATTAACTACTTTCATATATTGTATATTTTATTCTTATTAAAGATTTTGTCTTTAGTCGAAAACTTGGCTTTTCGAAGATCCATTTAATTAAATTGTGACTGCGCCCTGTCGCACAAGATAAGTGGCCGGCGGCGCGCACGTTACACGAGTCTGACGTTGAACGAGGAACAAGCGGAAGAACTAAAGGTCCATGCACGCTGCAAACATACACATAAGCATGGCGTTAACACAAAGGTTAGGACTACATCCATAAGCGGACTCGTTCACAAAGCGTTCGCATAAGCATAACACGTAAGACGTTAACTTCAAAGATTGCTTATACTTAAGTAAGATATAAGAAATAAATCAATCACAGTACCTAAACTCAAAATGAATCGAAAGAGGAGTGAAGTCGATAGACGAATTAACGCCACATGGGCCATGGACACAGTCGATACCTCGAGATCCACAATAATTCGGCACTAAAGAGGAGTTTTGCGACCGGGAGGTGTTTCTCAGGGCATCAACTGTTGTCCCTGCAGTGTCACTGACTGAGAGGTGACGAATTTTGCCTGGTCCAGACGGAGCAACGAATTTTGACACCGGCTAGGTCGAATTCAGTCACTGTCTCAGAGAATTCTAGCTGCCGGCTGCTCTGATCGTTAGTTTTCCGTGGTTTCTCCGATCAACAGCAAGCGAATGCCGGAACATTACACTAATAAACGGGACTCGGACCACGCGTGGTTAATCCTCCTCTACAATAATTCAGTAGTATTGAGCAGTTTTGCGACGATTATAGGTCGCTCAGGGCATCAACTGATTTCAATGCAGCATCACTGAACGGGGGTGACGAGTCGAGTCCCGACGGTGGCAGGAATTTCGACAACGGCCTGATAGCCAGGTCGAATGCAGATGCTGTCCGTGGTAGAAGTCTAGCGCCCTGCTGTTCTGATCGGTCTCTTTTTCGTGGTTTCTCCGATCAACACCAGGCGAATGAGTTGAACCGAACGCCTTGCGTATGTGGTGGTCCCGCCCATGACACAGCGTGGCCGCATCGCTCTGTGGAGATAGCGACGACTGAGGGGGGGGGGGGTGCGTCCCAAGGGTGGTGCCTTATGTGTTGGCGGTCTGGGTCCCGAAGTGGAGGGGGCTGTCTCAGCTGTTTCATCAACCTGACACCTCCCACACGGAACCAGGTCGCAGCTCGCCAGCCCACAATACACTGTCACCAATTGACCCACATTGCGAAACACATATAATGAAATGATGGGTATTAATACACGAGTATCATAAACTTCACACGAATCTATTAATACCTATTACATCGAGTTTCATACGCTACTTTTTCTACGACTTATGGTAACTTTTATAAGTTAAAATTTGATATTGAATCGTTTCGTGACAGTTGACATGCAGGATTCAGCTAAGGCCACCTAGCGGACACCTCCCTAACCCTACCTTTCCCTGCTGCAGCAGGCTTTGATTTCCAGTGTGCCTGCGAGGGAGTGCTGTGGTAGTCAAATTACAATTACGAACCAGTATTCCGCGTAAAAAATACTAACAAACTAAGTTACTTACTACTAACAAAATAAATTAACTGAGAAACATAATACAATATTAAATGCCATTTAAATACACACAATCAAACGAAACATTTAGTAGAACGATTCTCAATTATGAAGTGTCAATACATGGTTTATAAACTTCTCTGTGATTGGTCAAAAAACCTGTATGGTCATGAAAATTATTATTCAACTACTTGCAGCCATCAAATCATTGAATTATACAATGGGAGTAGAAAAACCACTTGTTACTAGAACGTTACTAGAACGACTCTCAACACTTGGTTTATAAACTTCTCTGCGATTGGTCAAAGAACCTGTATCGAAATGAAAATCATTACGCAACTGGTTATAGTCATCAAATGGCAGAATTATACAATGGGAGTAGACAAACAATCGTTACTAGAACGTTACTAGATCCTCAATGATAAAGTGTCAATACTTGATTTGTAAACTTCTCTGTGATTGGTCAAACAACCTGCATCGAAATGAGAATTATTACGCAACTGATTGCAGCCATCAAATGACAGAATTATACAATGGGAGTAGAAAAAAGACTCATTACTAGAACGTTACTAGAACGATTTTCAGCACTTGGTTTAATAACTTCTCTGTGATTGGTCAAAGAATCTGTATCGAAATGAGAATCATTACGCAACTGGTTGCACCCATCAAATGAAAGAATTATACAATGGGAGTAGAAATACACTCGTCACTATAACGATTCTCAACACTTGGTTTATAAACTTTTCTGTGCATTTCAAAGAACCTATATCGTCATGAAAATCATTATGCAACTGGTTGTAGTAATCGAATGACAGAATTTTACAATGGGAGTAGAAAAACACTCGTTACTATAACGATTCTCAACACTTGGTTCAAAAACTTATACTGGCCAAAGACTTATTCAATGGGAGTATAACAACACCGTTATTATCGCGGAAAAAACAATCGCAACAAACCAGGGCCCAAAAGCCAAAGACGTGTGCGTTCCCTACCTCGGCCTCGCCGGCCTCCCGCGCGCGCGCCGCCGCCGCCACCGCCGCCGCAGCAGCAGCTTCCGCCGCCTCCGCGTCCTCCACCGCCCAACTCGGCGCCGTCTGCGCCCGCCCGCCCAGCAGCTTCTCCACCAGTCGCTGGCGCACCTCCTCGCGCGCGAACAGCTCATCCACGTCGAAAGACGGCAGCGCCGGGAACTCCATCGCCAGGTTCAGCAGCGAGTAGTGGAAGCCCTGGCTCGACAGGGACGTGCGCTCGCTCATTTTTGCTCGTTCACTACTGACGAATAAACCTCAAAAGAAAGATACGCTTCCCAAAACCACGACGGTACGTCACGCGCTGCTAAAGTTAAATAAACATCGCTCGGTTGCTGAACGACTGATAACAAAAACGTGAAAACAGTTGCGAGCGGTTCGGACTAGTGTCGCGCCATCTTTTTGAATCAGGGGCAAATGAGTGCTGCGTTGCGTATGAGATGGAGATACGAAGGTATGGAGATATGAATAAGACAAGTGCAATATCGTTAAATGGATATTGTCACTTGAATGTGCTCACCCTGAAACTGTTTTGGCACTCAATCCTATCTTGGTAGTTTACATTGGGATTCTGTTAACAAGTTATTTTAATTTTGCGTGATTTAAATTCATTTGCTACATTCAGGAGAATTACATCTCAAAGTTTGGTCATACTTGCATCCGAAATTCGGTTTTTACTTTCGTTGCACCTCTTGTTGTTTTGGGTGGCACTATCCCGGCACATGCCTACGTTGATGTTTTAAACACCTTCTTGCTTCCCACTGTTGAAGAGATATTCGTGAATGGCAATTGCATCTTTCAATACGATTGAGCACCTGTTCATACTGCACGGCCTGTGGCGGAGTGGTTACACGACAATAACATCTCTGTAATGGACTGGCCTGCACATAGTTCTGACTTGAATCCTATCGAACACCTTTGAGATGTTTTGGAACGCCAACTTCGTTCTAGGCCTCATCGACCTACATTGATACCTCTCCTCAGTGAAGCACTCCACGAACAATGAGCTGTCTTTCCATAAAAAAAACTTCCCTGCTCCTGATTGAAAGTATCCCTGCCAAAGGGGACGCCATCAAGGTTAAGGGTGGGCCAACATCCTATTGAATTCCAGCATTACTGAGGGCGCCACGAACTGGTCAGTCATTTTCAGCCACGTGTCCGGACCCTTTTGATCATATAGTGTAGGTAGCGTTCATTACCCATTACCCATTACCCATTGTTGTTTTTAGTCCCAGAATTTTCTTCCATGAGGATAGCAATACAGGATTTTGGCAAAGAAGCCAAATAAATGAATATCACCCGGCAGAATTTGTTGAGAATTCGTGAGAGTTAAGTATTTAATGCGTATTTTTTATAATAAATTTTCAAATTATCTTGGAACATTAAATTTAAAGAACATGAAGTGAATATGAAGAAAACAAGAACTATAAGTAATTCTAGAGAATACATTTACTATTAAGCGTGTAAAGATCGATTTTCAATTTAATGTGATTTACATCTTATTCATCATATTCACATAAACATACAAAACTTAATTCTTATATATTCGCATTCAGAACACTAATCAGACTGAGTTTGTGAAGTTTTAAAATCTTAAAAAATTAGAGGACAAAGATATGAAGTGTTAAGCAACTCAGGGGAATCAAATGTAGTTGTAGAAGATTTTGCGTCCAAATTTTCCGAAATAATTGAGAAAGATCTTATACTAGCATTAGAGAAAAACGTAGAAGAAGATGTAATGATTTATGTTCACATTAGAAAATAAAACAAATACATAGCTGTACTAAATTCTAACTATTCGAATACCTTCATACCTGTAAGTATTTTTATAGCAATTTTAATTTTGAAATTGCAATATTAGCAATTCATATCCCTTATGAAGCTAATATACACGGCCATTGGGTGTTGGGCATTTTTGAACGGGAGTGCAGCATTAACAGCTACTAAGATTCATTGGTAAGTCCAATGCCAGATACTGTAAAACATTTGAAGAAAGTTAGGCAAGAAAGAAATGAAGCATGAAAGAAGTTTTCAACACATGAAAATACTTTTGAAACAGTTTATAGCGTCGGTGACGCCCCATTCAACTAGAACCTATTATTTCTTTTAAAGAGAACTCTTTTAATTTAAACACAGCACATCTGAGCCGCATAAGAAATGTGAAGAACGTATTGCTTGAAAGTTATTTGCAAAGACTAAAATGACTGAATTTGTGTTACGGATCATCCACTTTAATAATAATAAAAAATGTATGAAAAATATATCCCTCTACGCACAACGGCATCTTAATGGGGAGAAGGTGTATAATTAGGGCCTCACATTTATAACCTTAAATATTTTATTGTTGCTATCCCATCTGTTAATTTAGCGTATAACGTAGCATTTTTATTTCCATAATTCTCGCGGGTAGACAGGTTTGGCTCCTGGACAAGTAGGTTTTTTATTCCAAGCAAGGTTAAAAGTCCAATGTGAATTGTACGTTGCACTTTCTCAAGACTGTATTATGTAAATTGCGGAGGCCAAGGCCAGACCAAACGAACGAAGTGGCACCACTTGATCATAACATTATTTTGCACAAGGAAATCCAAATGGCATAAACCAAAAACACATGAATTTAAAACTTAAATGTTTTTTGAAGAATGGAACTTTTCAGTAATTCGGTGTTCTCTACAATGTACAAAATGTTTCTATGAGTTCAGCTAGTGTAATATAGCATTCCCGGTCGGAGCAGATTTTAGTGCGCGCTTTCCTTGCAAGGCCCAAGTATCGGCTGTGTGACGATGAGAAAGATCACTTTTCAGGTTGATAAGACCAGAATTCGCGGCAACGCAGGTAGGTCTTGGCACCGTCAGGAGCTGTAGTGCCAATACAGACAGACAATGGTGTAGAAGAGATTCAAAAAAGTTTACCTTTTGATATTTTCCAAAATTAGTTCCCAGCAAGATTTAATACCTGAATACAGCAAAAGGAAACATTGTTTCACTATTTAATGGTGGGTTTCAACACCTTCCAATCGATCTATCCTACCCACTCTCCACAAATTACCAGCTCTTAGTTTATAACCCAGAGAATTACCGACTTAAATAGTGTGTCACAAATCATTGAAAGATAATAATTTGTTCACTGTCCTATACATTTCTTTGCTCATTATTATTTCTTTGCTTTCAGCCGCCAATGTTGTTATTCCATCCACCATTCATTGAAAAGTTTGTACGAATAAATGTTATGACACGCCCGAGTCTTCTTGTTACCTTAAACATATTTCTTTTAGCTTCTTATCTCATTAAACATTTCAAAAACGTTGAGTCTCTTCAGTCATTCTCGTGTAGATTCACCGTGAATCACTGTAAATCACCGTGGATTCTCAGCTGATATGTCCGCTTCCTCTACACTCAATATTAACATAGTTGATTAGGACAATAAACAAAGAGTTCAAAGGAGACAATATAAATCTTACAGGTCTCACCTACTGTGGGTTTTATAGTATGCGTAAAAGTACCGTCGTCTCATTGAACTGAAATAATTACTTGTCTATAGGTGCTCTGAAACACATGAAAACCTTAATGTGAGATACACACGAGCCGTTAAATAGGAATGCCACTAAACAGCCCTAAAATGAAAGATTAAAATCTTACATGAATCATCGTCCGTATTCACAAGAGATATCATTACACGAGGCAATACACACACAATCCATAACTGTGGTAAAATTTGGATTAAAATGGAGGACGCCGTCCGACCGTTGTAAAAGTGAGTGGAGGCTGGTGCAGTGGCGTAGTTAGAGTTAGAGGGGGGCAGTTAGAGGGGGCCGTTGGAGGGGGCAGGAGGCGACCCGCTCGGTGTATTATCTTATTAGGGGTGACACCAATTAGAACATTTTATGGTTGGAATTATACAATTATTTATTTAAATTTATAGCTCAATTATTATCAATTACGTGCAGTTTTTAATACATATTATAAATAAAGTTTATGTGCAAATATACTTTTATATTTATTAAATAATGAATAAACTGTTAACTGATAGATATATTGATGTATACTTTAGAGGGGGTGTCACCAAATGAAACTACGAGACTGGAGTGGTGCGAATTAAATTGCTGCCTTATTTTACGTGGTGAGTCTCGGGCCATCAGGCCCGCTCTTCCTCTTCCAAGCTCCTTTCACCAACTAGCGGAGAAAGGAGGTATTTCTTGGGCGACGAAACTGGTGGCGCTTTAAATTTAGCTCAGAGGCTTCATTTAGGCTTGAGATCTTTTACATGGGACGGCCGGCTTTACATTCCCTCCAAAGGAAGGGGGTATGAAGGATTTTTTAGACTTTAAAAATCGACGGTCTCGACCGGGTTTGAACCCGCGAATTTGGGTACAACAGTCCGATACGTCAACCGTTACACCACCGTCGCCGCAAACGCACTGTGCACCAAGGCTCGCTAAGATGAGCCCGAAATTCGAGCGAAGTGCGTTGATAACGCGAGTGGGACAGAAGTGCTGTGGAGCGCGCGCCGTGACGTCATCGCCCCCTCCCCCCGCAACCGGCCGACCGGTTTCCCCGCGCAGCGCGGCGCGGCGGACGCGACCAGTAGTCGTGCAGTCGTGGGCGAGCTGTAGACGCAGTCAGGCCGCAGCTCAGCTTCCATCGCGCAGCGACCTCCGCCACTGCCACTGCCACTGCGCCTGCCTCCGCTCCGCTCGCAGGGGGCCTTGGGTGAGGGCGCGGTCGACAAAGCGTCCACGGGTGAGATAACAGTTCTGAATGCTGCAATTGAATAAGCTCTTTCGATTTTGTATTGATTAAGGTTACTCTGCGCCATCAACTGTCAAGGTCATTAGACCTGTTAGTGCAGTGTTTGTTTGTTTGTGTGTGTGTGTGTGTGTGTGTGTTATTCACGCGGCGGCTGTGATCTTCCCTCACTGAATGGCAAAATCCGCTGCCGACCTATACGTCGGTTTTCGGGGTTTTCCCCAATCGCGTACCTTCGACCGGTGATCTTTGTACATGTGTGGTAGTATAGTGCATGTTACTGTGAGTGTGTAAGTTGGAAATGAGTACAGGACCAGGAATGGAAATGTTAGATCTCGCGCGGTTCGTGGCCCGTCTGTTAGGGTACTGCACCGGCATTCCCCTGGCGTTGATCGGAGAAACCACGGAATATTACGAATCAGAACAACTATTCGCTAGAATTTCCCTCCAGATGACGGCTAAACTCGTCATAGCTATGTAGCCAGTGTGGAAACTCCTACCACCATCGGGTCTCGAACCCTTAAACCTCCCAGTCAGAGGCATTGTATTGACATCAGTTGATGCTCTTTGTCACTTAAACCGGTGGTTCTGTCGAAACGGGTTACGGGTGCGTAAGTTAATGAAGTCGTTCTCGTTCTCGCTAGGTTTTGGTCAGGGTGCTTGCTTTCCACTACGCGGCCCCAGGTTCGATTCCCGGTCGAGCCAAGATTATAGTGTGCGTTTTCCTTGCAATGTCCCAGTACATGTTGCTGTGTGACGATGAGGAAATTCACTTCTCAGGTTGAGAGGACCGGAATACGGCGTGGGAAGGTCCTCGTGCTAACCACACGTAGCCCCTTAACCCATGGCCGCGAGGCAGGGACGTCGCTGTCAGGTCTGCGCCCGTTCACGGACTGTCACGCCTAGTACATACATACACATGTACATACATGAATTAATGAAGTCAGTTCCGGTGAGACAAGTGCATATTGTATCTCGGCGAGTGGCAGCGGTCTTCCCTTTCCTAAACGCTAAAAAAAAGCTTTCTTAAACATGTGATCCGGTACAATATACACAACGGGTATATGAGTTCTCCCTCTAGGTATCTCTCAAGCGAGGCAACGCACCAGTCTGCACAAAAACGAGAACCCAACTGGTCAACCAACATTATTAGTAGTGCTTGTATGTGTTGTAGATGTAAAATGGGTAAGGAAAATGGAGGGGACAACAATGAACAAGAGACGGTCGCACGCTCTCCTTCGCATTTGATTTGTTGGGGTACTGCTGTAGCATCCGCCTTGTATTGATCGGAATCTTGTACAGATCTGAGTCTTGTACTGATCGATCAGAGCAGTAGGCCGCTAGAAATCTCTTCCAGATAGGAATTGAGTTATTTTCGATCATGGACCTATTCGAAGTAAAGTCTCTTCTGTTTTGATTATATTTAAGATCAGCAAATATACACATCACCGCATTTTCACATGTTTCATTTACACCAAGCTAAAAGCATATTCTGAATCAAACGGTGAGCTTAACTTGCAAAGATTAAAGATAATCACTTTTCAAAATATTCGATTTAATATTGTCAGCATTCACTCGAATGAATCAACTTTTTACATGTACCATTTTGTTGTTAAAGTTATCTTCTGCATAATATTAACTTTTTACACCTTTCTGTTGAGTAACAGATGACTCAATGTTTATCCGATCGCGGCGCTGAGTACAGCGAGTTTTTTGTATTATATGATGAGAGTGTTATCCTCGTCCTAAATAATTGAATCCTCCGCGAGTCATGTTGCAAACTTCAGTAAGAAAAATACTATGCCGTATACGAGGATATATTACAATCAAGATGTCTCTTGTCTCAAGCCTCCTTGTTTCCTTTCAATTGTTCTTTAATTTTAAAAGGACTGTTGATTATTTTCTATTTCAGGTTTGATTCCAATATTAGTGTACACATGCTCACTTCTCTCAAAAATTAGATTATTAAGAGTAAGAGGAAAAAAGCATTAAAACAATATTTACTGTACACAACATTACCACGCATGGTGTCCATACAACTCTCCTTATTAGAACTATCGCTGCAGTTTCGTCAACAAGCAAACAACCAAAGAGCAAGTAAGAACGTCCGAGTCCTTCACTTAAACGTATGCAATGTTTGTCTGTCTATCTAGCAGTTGACAGCTCTGCAACTGTGCGACACCTCACGGCCGGTTTGACACGTAATGAAATAGAAAAAAATCCGCTTCCACAAAACATATATTATCACACACATTACCATACACCTTTGGTAAACGTTGAATAGGCATGAGGTCAATTGATGAGAAAAAAATTAAATGATAAATCTGAGTAGATTAAACTACGTAACGCAAATAATAATCTACAATGTTATTTAAAAACACAATTATGTGCATACGTAGTAAAGTAGTTTCACCCATCTAATTTGCTCTGTGTGGTATTATTGATACCATGAATTTGAAATTTGCTGCGATTCGGGGCTTGACAACAATTTCTACCTTAAAATGTTAAAATTTCCCATGCAAAAATAAATGAGAAACAAAGTGGGATAAATTGTTTTTAGCCAGGAGTATTAGAAAAAAATATTTTGTGTGGAGAGTTCAAACGTCTTTTGTGTAGATGATAATCTGTCCCACACCACGGATTCTGGCTAGGCGGCAGTTGTTAAGGGATTTGTTCTACATTTAGCAACTAGATTTATCCACTATTTACCTGTAATAAGAGTTTTTCTGACGAAAGTTCACCATTTTTTTCGTACAGCATTATATAACTTTCTACTGCGTAACCGGAAGTGAGAAAGTAAAATTTCCTCTTCTCCCAATTCT
Source organism: Gryllus bimaculatus (assembly GCA_017312745.1). Taxonomy (NCBI): domain Eukaryota; kingdom Metazoa; phylum Arthropoda; class Insecta; order Orthoptera; family Gryllidae; genus Gryllus; species Gryllus bimaculatus. The sequence continues at coordinate 967,147 of BOPP01000150.1, read as the reverse complement.
TAAACAACTCATTTCACCACGCATTACAAATAACAGTTAAATTTGGATTAGTGATCAATATATTTTTTTATTTCTTTTCAATGAAAAAATTCGGATCCTCAATTAAGCCGGGACATGGGGTAAGTTGCTCCACCTGCCCCCGATCTGATCGCCTCTAGTTCTACGTATTTATTCGTCATGCGCTACCAGCCATGGCAACGAATACAGCGTCTCTTACTTTCCCGCAAAGTCCCTGCTTCTGTTTGATCTGCGTCAGCGCTTCGACACTCGAGAGCAGTCACCTCCAAGATGGGATGTCCCCTGCCTGCAAGAAATAGAACTCACAATAGAGTACTTTAGTGTTCACGCACAACAACACGTAAAACAAAAATTGCTACACTAGATAAATGCGCCCGAGTAAGTTCATATTTATTGATTGAGTGAAGTAAAAGAGTTCGTATTTATTCAATCCGAAAACAGTAGTTATGAAGCCACGTAGGTCTTTAGTTTCGTAAATGTAACATATGAGATATACTAAGAGGTGGCGGTGTTCATTCTCCTTGGAACGTGAGACCCGAAGAAGGCATACACGTGGATTGTCTGGGTGCTCCTAGTCGAGGTATCTTCTTCAAAGGAGTGTCGTCTCAGCTGGGATAAGCTCTAATATACCGACTGCTCTCTCGTTATGTGTGGTAGATTTTCAAAAACGATAAATTTATTAGTGAACGAATATACATATTTCAGTATTATATATTTCATCATATGAATTTTTGACTTAATATTTAATTTAAATGCCAATCTTACAATTATACCTAACCACACATGAACAGGAAATTCACAGAGCACCTATGAGATAATTCAGGTCTCAAAATATGCTGAGCAATGAATCTAATGGGTATTTATTTTTTATTCTAGTTGGGAGCTGGTAGGTGTTGGCTAAGTCGTTTTGAGTTGCTTGGATTATTGGATTTATTTTGGAGAAGAAATTGTAAGATAGGAAAGCAATATGGTCAACTATAAGGAATAAATTCAATTCTTTGTGCAGTTGAATGTTTGAGAGGAACCAGGGTGCATGAGTGCAAGTCTGAGAAAATTATATTGGATGATATGTAATTTATTGATGTTAGTTTTAAAGACGTTGATCCAGATACGGCATTCATTAGGAATTAGAGATCTAATTGTTGACTTTAGATGGTGATGGTCGTAGTTTAATGACAGCTTACTATTGCGATTTATAAGTAGCTTCAGTTCAATTAGTTTTGTTTTGATCTGCTGTGCTTTTACTGCTATTTGATTTTTCCAATTTAATCTGATATGTGTGATAGTGTTGAGCATGTAGTAAGTGTGAGTGTGTGGAAGAAACGAGGAAGAGTCAAACCGGGAGAGGTGGATCAGGACATCAAGTGATGTCATTGCAGTGCCTCTAACCGCGAGGTCCAAGGTTCGAGTTCCGACCGTTTCAGGATTTTCGACAATAGCTATTTAGCTAGGTCGAGTTCATTCACTATCTCGAGGAGAATTCGATCCGCCGGCTGCCCTGATCGGTGATCGGTAGTTTTCCGTTGTTTCTCCAATCGACGCCAGGCGAATGCCGGTGTAGTACCGTAACAAACGGGCCACGGACCGCGTAAGATCTTTCCTCCCCTTCCTTGTCCTAAGTTCATCCCTTGCTTACACACACTTGTATACACTACACTAGCACACATGCCGGGGGTCCGGTTGGTAGCTTAGAGCTTGACCCAACTGGAGCAGTGCCACGCTGGTGGGAGATACCTGGTTGGGGAAAACCTCATTAGCCTACGGTACGTCGGCACCAGATCTCACCATCTAGAAAGGATGATCGCCGCCACCTCTCGAGTAAATAGCATACACTACACTTAAGGGAATAATGACAGACCTGGAATCATTAATCAATCAATAAAAAAAGAGGGGTTAAGGAGGAAAAGAAAGAAAAGTTCATGACCCGTTTGTTAGGCTATGCCTCGTCGATGTGAAAAATCCGCCACTGCCAAGTCATGAACCGAAGAATGTTTCGGTTATTAATCCTTGAGAGTAAATGGTATTAGCTCCATGCTACCGAGTCATTAAAAACACATGCGTTGTGTAATGTCTGACATTTTTTCAAATGCCATAAATTATTCCTAGTGAACGTGCAGGGTGTAGCAATGTTATTCTCCCCTCTGCTCATTGTTAGGTGCTTGTGTGCCAAGGAGCAGAGCGTCTCGAGAATGTTTCGAGGGTCTGTTCTGCCGTGGCGAAACCGGAAGTGCAGGGCCAACGCAGGCGTTGTTCGTAACTAGGCCTGTCCCTCGTCAGCGAATAGCAGAAGGCTCCGTGTGTCTCACGGAAGCACATTCCACGTCTGCTTGGATGGAACTTCTAGCGGCCGGGTGTTATGGCCAGTAGTTTTCCCTGGATTCTCCGATTTTCCAATCCGCCGATCTCCAAACGATGTTTTCGTTCGTAATAAGGAGGCAGACAAGTGGTGCGCTCTACTACGGAATTAAAGCCCATTCACAATGAAAACGTAAACAAAAACATAACGCATAGAACTAAACATTAACGTAAGTGATAGACTGAAGTATTCACCATGTCTAACATAAACGTAAGCAAAATAAGAGTTTGTATTGGCTGTGAGGCATTCTATAGTTTACTATTGGTTGGATGTGAGAATCGATTTCGAGATATCGACTGTGTCCATGGCCCATATGGCGTTAGTTCGTCTATCTACTTGAATTCTCGATTTTCAGTTAACGTACTGTGATTGGTTCATTTTTTATGTTTTACTTAAGTATCAGCTCAGAAGCTTAAAGTTAATAAGCTTTTAAGTTAACATTTTACGTGTTATGCTTATGTGAACGCATTATGAATGAGTCCGCTTATGGATGTAGTGCTAAATTTTATGTTAATGCCATACTTATGTTTAAGTTTACATTGTGAATGGGCCTTCAGTTCTTCCGCCTTTTTTCCGTCCAACGTCAGACTCATCTTTCCAGTGGTTTTCAATGAAGACATTTCTCCGATCAATCGTCGCCGTCCCTTGATCTGTCTTACGATTTTCCTCGTTCAGTTTTTTATTTCACAAAAAATACTGTATTAACATTACTAATAATAATTATTAATGTGATAATATTTATGTCGAAAAAACAACAGATTTATTCCCACAAATTGTTGGAAAATATTTTCATATATCAGTATACATCTCCCTGAAAATATGAATAATATTGTCAACATACTGATTTTACAAAATTAGTTCTCAGTTATATTAGTCATTACATTGGCCAACAGTGAAAATCTTTCCGGATTGAAAATAGAGATTTTGAATTCATTTGATGATGGAAAAAACGCAAATGGCATTTAAAATTTGCAGCCAGCACTTTGTTCGTAGGTATAGCCGATACAAGTTATGATGAATTTTTACGAAATTAACGCATAGAAATTGTGTTGACACATCTGAGCACAGCTGTAATGGGTTTCTGGTAATTTGTATTTCTCTGTGTAGCTTCATAGCCGCGTGACACGTCCAGAAAAAAAGAGGCGAACCCTAGAAAACAATCAGCTACTCGAACACATGGAGACGATCTGCCTGTCACACTCAACCGGTCCGCAACAGCACTCTCAACAGTCAAATGTAGGCAAACACTATGGAAGAGAGAAATCGCCTCATCCATCATCTTCACAATATAAAATTAATTTCCTAAATTTTCACCTGGACGCCTCCCCGACAATTACGGCACTGTAAGTAACGAACATGAAAAACGATTCCATCAAAATAATTCGCAAATGGAACGAGTGTTTAAGAGGACATGAAACACTGTTATGCTTGCGGACAACTGTTGGACAGTGACACGACGAGACACAAAAAGAGTACACGCGACGAACAAAGAGAAGACATTCCTGTGAATAGTTATTTGAAGATAGTGAAGTTATTAAACCTGAGTTAGAAATTCCAAACAATATCTAATGCCACATTCATTATTCTCGACAAAATATTAGGGTACATTGACTCCTTTCTGAAAATAAAGAATATCCATGTAAGCTTTTATTATTTGTACTTGAAATTATTATATCTGAAACAAAAGAACAAATAACAAAAGAAAATTATTGCCATATTGGTTATCTGGATCAATTTTTTTAAGATAGCAAAAAATACCAAGGCGCATTTTCGTTGAACAGTGTTATTGATAATTTTCAGGCCGATATAGATCAAATGACTGGTGCGTTTGAAGTTTCTAAACAGCGACGTCATCCGGTCTCGCGAGTCCTCATCCCGTCGCGGAAACGCCAACAACGATAGACCATTAGTTGGCGATAGCGGTGCTGGAGGTGGGTGGAGAGAGTGGAGAAGCGATAAGGACAGCTGAGACAGCGCAGGCGCGCTTAGCCACGACCCCTCCCCCCCCCCTTTCCAGCACCGTTTGGTAGTTCTGGCGGGCAAGAGCTCTTCGGAGCCGCGAGAAAACGCGAGAGTTACGCGAAACGTACATTAGGTAGCTTCCGCTTGGAAAGCGTGAGGGGCAGTAGATCTAAGGGCCCGCGAGTCTAAGCAAGACAGCCCGCGAGACCTAAGCCCGCGAGACCTAAGCCCGCGAGACCTAAGCCCGCGAGACCTAAGCCCGCGAGCCAAGCCCGCGAGAACCTAGCCCGCGAGAACGTAAGCCGCGAGACCTAAGCCCCGCGAGGACCTATACCGCGAGACTAAGCCAAGCCGCGCGACCTAGCCGCGAGACCTAAGCGCGAGACCTAAGCCCGCGAGACCTAAGCCCGCGAGAACCTAAGGCCCGCGGCAACCTAGCCCGCGAGACCTAAGCCGCGAGACCCTAAGCGCGCGGAGCTTAACTAGACCCGCGAGACCTAACCGCGAGAACTAAGCTCCGGCGAGACCTAAGCGCGAAGCCACCTAGCCCGCGAGACCTAAAAAGTCGCGCGGCTACCAGACCGACGCGGGAGAACCAACCGACCTAAGCCCGCGAACCTAAGCCCGCGAGACTAGCGCGAGACCTAAGCCCGCGTAGACCTAAGCCGCGACAGCCAGACCTTAAGCCGCGGACCTAAGCAGGAGACGTAAGCCCGCGAGACCTAAGCCCGTCGAGACTCAAGCCGCGAGACCTAAGCCCGCCGAGACCTAAGCACGCGAGACCTAAGCCCCAAACTAGCGAGAAACCTAAGCGCGCGAGACCAAAGCCCGCGAGACTAAGCCCGGAGACTAAGCCCGCGAGACGCTAAGCCCGCGAGACCTAAGCCGCGGAGACCTAAGCCGCGAGACGTACAGCCCGCGCGAGACCTAGCCCCGCCGGAGACCTAAGCACGCGAGACCTCAAGCGACGAGAGACTACAGCCCCGCGAGACTAAGCCCGCGGAGACCTAAGCCCGGAGACCTAAGCCGCGAGAACCTAAGCCCGCGAGACCTTAAGCCCGGCGAGACACTAAGCCCGCAGCGCCTAAGCCCCGCGAGAACCTAAGCCGCGAGACTAAGCCCGCGCGAGACCTAGAGCCGCGAGACCTAAGCCCGCGAGAACTAAGCCCGGCGAGACCTAGCCCGCGAGACTAAGCCCGGAGACCTAAGCCGCGAGACCTAAGCCCGCGAGACCTGTAAGCCGCGCGAACTAAGCCGCGAGACTAGCAAGCCGCGAGACTAAGCCGCGAGACTCAAGCCGGGAGACTAGAGCCGCGAGAACCAGGCCCGGCGAGCACTAAGCCCCGCAGACTGAGCCCGCGAAGACCTAGCCGCGGACCAAGCCCGCGAGAGCTAAGCCGCGAGACTAAGCCGGGCGCGAGACCTAAGCCGCGAGACAGCAGCCGCGAGACCAAGCGGCGCCGAGACCAAGCGCGCGAGACCAAGCGTCGCGAGACCAAGCCGCGGAGACCAAGCGCGCGAGACCAAAGCGCGCGAGACCAAGCGAGAGACCAAGCCGCCAGACAAAGCCCGCAGACAAAGCCCGGAGACCAAGCCCGCCGAGACCAAGCCCGCGAGACCAGCCACGCAGACCAAGCGCGAGGACAGCCCGCGAGACCAAAGCCGGGAGACCAAGCCGCGAGACAAGCCGGAGACCAAGCCGCGAGACCAAGCCCCGCGCGACCAAAGCCGCGAGACCCAAGCACCGCGAGACCAAGCCCCGCGAGACCAAGCCCGCGAGACCAGCCGCGAAGACCAAGCCCGCGAGACCAAGCCGAACCAAGCCGGAGACAGCGAGACAAGCCCGCCGAGACAGCGACGGGAGCCCCGCGGACTAAGACGCGAGACTAAGACCGCGAGACTAAGACCGCGAGACTAAGACCGCGAGACTAAGACCGCGAGACAGTAGATCTAAGGGTCGCACCACAGACTCTGAAAGCTCCGGAGTAGCTATTCAGAAGTAGACCATCCGGCAAGCTAGGGGACGGAAATGGCTCTGTGGGCTCTTGGAGGATTAAGTGAATGAAAGGAGGATGCAATGGGTCTAAGAGATGCCGACAGAATTTGAAGGAAGTATAATTGTCACCTTCCCGTCACCTAGTTGGACACTAGGAAAATATATTCCGCAGTCGTAAAGAAATCCAAATTGTGACCCCGTTACTGAGTAACAATGCAATTTCGGGGAATTGTTAATTGTTAATAATTGCATTTGTTAATAATTAAATTTGCTCAAAGAATAGTTTGCCCCGACCAGGATTCGATCCCAGTCCTGGTTTACGCCCAGCGGCTCTAACCACTAAGATACCGAGACAACCAATCCTTTGAACAGCTTTCACGAGCGCGACTATCGCTCCTTGTATATACTATATATAATTGTCACCATCTCGTCACCTTATTGGTCGCAATTACGCTCAAAGAATATATTCCGCAGTCGTAAAGGAATCCAAATTGTGACCACGTTACTGAGCAACAATGCATTTTAATAATTCAATTAGAATCCCGATCGGGGCAACTAATTGTTTGAACAAATTTAATTAGTTGAAGGAAGTGTTCAGAGATATCGTATCATAATCCAATTTACAGTTCTTACTTTCGAACGGGAGCGAGAGTACAATGCAAGACGCCATTTATTGCTTTCTATACAATGTTTCTGGAAAGGATTGAAGTAAAACAGTTGAGGATAGTTTATAAAGAGAATTATAGCCTTTTGACGCTAACCATCCGTAGGTCTATTCAAGGTTTGAAAATTAAAAGTGGGAGGGGATAAGTAAGTTTTACGTCCCACATTTTCAACAATTTAATAGATACAAAACATCTTACAAATGTACCATAAATCTATTGTACATAAAAAGTTCTTGAAAAAGCTTTCAGAAATCCTTTCTATATAAAAGTGCAAACTTCATTTAGTCCGGCCATTGAAGTTTAAATATTCCTAAAAACGCTAAACTAGCCATCTACACTACAGTTTACTGTAAATTAGTTGCAAATGATAGATAATGTAGGCAAAAATTAGTTGAATATTTTTTTAATGTTTGGCGTTGCTAATTTCGCCAAGGAATTTTCGCATTATACTCTATGCGAAAATGATATTCAGATTGAAGGAAAAATTTAATGGATTCGTAGTGTTAAGTGATCAGGTTTACAATCTTACAAGTGTATATACTTTTATGTGTTTCAAATGTAAGATTTACATGCATATTTCAGAACTAAGTACATTTTATCATTAAAAATATTAAAATCTAATACTGTCCGGTTAATATAACGCAACCCAACAGCAGAATGAAAAGATAATTTTAGCTACCGCTGGCCGTTACAGAATTATCAGCTGCCGGCCGTTACTGAAGACCTTGATCTTCAAATTATTCATTAAACTTCGAAAACAAATGACAAACAGAGGAACATAACACAAACAAGATAAATAACAGATACAAAAGCAATGTTCGACAGTTTAATTAAAAGTATTCTTATTTTTAACTTATAATTTGTCAGTGTAGTAAATCTGAATATTGAATGAATTATTATTATTATTATTATTATTATTATTATTATTATTATTGCTAACTTCTAATGCTTCATAAAAATATCGAAGGTGTCGACGCACTGGAATTTCTTGATGTTGATGCAACCTCGTCGCTGCTGACTGCTGAATAACTGATTTTAAACTTTAATTCATTTCTATAGCAATTGTTCAGTATATGTTTCTGCTACTGACGAGGTCTCCCAACCTTCGTTTTTTTTAACGAGAACAGATCGTCATCGATTTTCGAATAGCGTTGTTTTCTGAATCTGTAAAACGAATAGCTAATGTTTCTCTAGGTTCCATTTAAGTCTGTGGTTCACTAACTTCTCAAGTAATTTACAGCCAACAAGTTAGGACAATAGGCCTGTAGCTGTCTATTAAACATTTGTCTTGACGAGATTTTTGAATTGGAACAATAACTGCTTCTGATCATTTTTGTGGGAATACATCTTTTTAATATAAATAATTGTAAATGTCTAGAACAGCACTGATAGCTTCTTCAGGGAGCATCCGGTAAATATGTTAGGTATTCCGACGAGACCGGCGCTGGTGTCTTTTAGTTGACGTATATTGACCTTAAGTTCTCGAAGCGTAATGGCTGCATTCAGTTGTATGGAATCATCTGTTTCGTCTTCTTCTACTTTCAGGTTTAGGGGAGATCTCTCAGTTACTTCTTCATACGCCACTAATGGTGTTCTCCTTGAATATCTTCTTTTTTTAGTTTGTTTTACCGCACCGTTAATTCTTCCTTGGGAACGGTTGAATTGTCCTTCCTGACGTGCACTTAAATAATTGCTGGGAGTGCTTGTTATCTGTGATAAGGCTCTCTTAACAGGATTGCCTTGGTCGAGTGGAGGAAATTCGTGGTAGCTAGGTATCTTGTCTCTTTGTTCGTTGTCAGGTGCTACATTGTTTCAATTATTTTTTCCGATTGGTTGGAGTTAATGTCTGCTATATTTTTGCCGTTTTTTTCGCAATGTGCCTTTCTTCCTTGCAGTGAAATCAATAAATAGTTCTGGTAGATATGTCAATCCAGTTTTTTCTTCTTTGTATGTGATCAGTATGGCTTCAGGTATCTTACTTAATGAGTCTTCCGGAACGAACATCTGTCAACGGAAACTTTATATATGTGTGAACTGCTCTTTACCAAAACCGGCTCTGAGAAATGACACTTGAGAACTGCAAATCACTTTAAGTTTTTCTAGTTCATGTTCAATTACTGCGTTAGGAACTATAGGATAAACATTTGAAATTACTATACGCTTCTGTCTACTTACAAGAAACCGAATACTTTTGGAGAAGCCCTCAATATTAATAGTCATGTGCTTCTCTGTTAATTCATCTACTAACGGCTTATTGTTAAAACATACACACGCCCTGTTATTTGAGACTTTTGATGCATACGTGATGTGACTAGCCGGAACAATTGTTGCTAAAGCTTCCACGTACCTTTCGAAAGGTGTGCTGATGTATTTGTCTTCTAATATCCATTGTTCCTCCTCCGGGTACATAGCATTGAGAACCACTCTATTGTAACATGAACGGCGGGTCGGGTTTCCTTCAACGGGCTGGCTCCTATAGGCCTGCCCTCGAATAACCGCTTCGGTATCAGCCATTTATTTCCTGTTCCCAATTCACAATGCGAAACAGGTAGGTCGTAATCCAATTAGTTATATATACTGAAGTAGGCTGCTCACTTTACACTGACTCAAACTTCGTGAGTTCGATGAAAACACGCAAATTAGTCACAGACCTCGCAGCTTATCTGAGCGGAGCATACAATGTTGCCTCGACCACGACAGCATAATTGTTTCATTTACTTTTCCAATATTTTTTACATTGACGTCAGTGTTGAAAATTTTGTTGTTCTTTCTTATACCATATCTTGGTTTTCAGGTAAATAGTGGAAAGTTACTCGACTTGCAATTTCTAAAACATCGTATGGATTATTATCCATCTAAAAATGTGGAACATACATCTGTTTAAATGTATGTAGAAATAAAAATAACGTGACTCACGCAGCAATCGAATCGAAATGAGACATTTGCGTCTGATGCGCCGAAGAATCGATTTGAATTGAAATGGAAGTTTACTTCATCGTATTCAAAAAAAATATATTTCTAATTTCTATTATTTTCATTTAATAATAGGGTATTTCGAAAAGTATTGAGCGACACACGGCCGATAACACTACATCTACGATACGGCAGACATGGCAGGAGCCATGGGCTCCACTCATTCACAAGGGTCACGTTTTAGAGTTTACCCACTAGAAGAAATAACAACAATTGCCGATGCGGTGGCCGAGATTGCTAAGGCAGTAGTACCATAGCGATCTCGGACCGTAGGATCGCGGGTTTGAGTCACGCCTCGGGTATGGTTGTATCGTGTTCGTCCTTTCCTCCTTATCATCATATCGTGTCATCCTCACAGTTACCGTACCGTTACAAGCAGTAGTGGTCGCTAATGACCTAGAAATTGATGCGACCTTAAATAACAAAAAAAATAACAACAACCTTACTATGAAGTGTCGGATTTTGGCTTCAAATTCTATGCTCGCTATGGGTGCCTACGGAGCCTCCTATTCAATGTTGCATTTATTTTGGTAGCAACCACATCTCTGGGAAACAGGAGAAGGGGACAGATTTTGAGCTTGTGTTATGATTGTGGTGAGTTTTTTCATTGCAAGCTGCAGCTTGTTCTATCAACATAATTTCTGTTGCACGTACTCTCACCGGAGAGTGCCATTGAGAAGTGACATTTCTGGTGCACGTTATTTCCACATTCATACTGTTGCTACAATTTCAAAACAGTCTACATCAAAAGCAGGCGCGGATCCAAAGGCGGGGGATAAGTGAAATCCCTCCCCCAAATTGTTCAGTAACCAATCATTTTAAATTCTCACGAAACTTTTAATTAAGTAGTGGAGCTAAAACAGTACGTACTTTGTCGCATTTTCACGCAAAATTAGGCGAAAAGTACTCAAATTTTCGAAAAATTGTACCTGACCTTATTTCAAAATCTATCTTTAAGGAACAGATTTCATGAAAGGAAATATCTTTATTTCTAATATTTAAGTTTAGGAAGACCCCGAGAAAATTTGGAACTTTTGGTATTTTCGAAAAATTAGGGATTTTAACAAACATGAGACCTGCACCGCTCTCTTAAACGTCCTTCACTCTCTCTAACAAACAAAAGTAATCATAAACAATAGAGCCTTTTTAAAACAAATTTTAAAAAATGTCCCACGGCATTCATGAAAACGATCCCCAAAATTAAAATGTGATTCAAATTCCAGGGGCAGTGTCATCAGCCAGGTCATCTGAGGAATATCAATTGTAAAGAAAATCGGCTGAACGGTTTAGCCGCTAGCGTTGTTCACAGACGGACAGACTGACGTTTTGCCGTCATTCGATTTTTCGCTTTGAAGGACCCACAAAGCATATATTCTGGCTACACCACATGTTAGAGGATTTTTTTCTAAATTTAGCAACTGGATTTATCCACTTTTTCGTTACCATGGCCCTGTAATAAGAGTTTTTCTGCCGAAATTTCAACGTATTTTCGCGAAGCATTTCATAACTTTCTTTTAATCCGTAAAAATATTTTCGGATAATTATTAAAACGAATAAAAAAGGTATTCCAGCATAAGCTGAGTTGAGCCCGTCATTCAACATAATGTGTAATATGACATATTCGACCAAAACATTTGGAATAAATTCCATCTTATTGTACCGATCACACTAGATTCGGGTAATCCTAGGATGGGGAAATGATGGGAAACTAGGGGGCGGATTTTAAAGAAATGTTATTTTTTCTTTTCACTTTAGAACAATACCGTTTAATATTCATTTTGTGTTATTATAAAACAAAATGACCCATTTGTATGTCACTTTTTTTGCATTTTTTGTCAATTTTGACTAAAAAGTTATTTTGTACCTTTTTACGTTATTTTACTGCATTTTTCGCTGATCTTCTTTTAATGGTTTCGCCATCCTTTAATGGTACTTGCTTCAAACAATATTTACTAGGCTCAACAAAAATTCACCACAGAATTCCTGAGTAGACTATTCGATTTTTTCACTCATAAATTGCAATGCCTGCTGTTGTAAGTACTATGTAATCTAATTTTCCTGTGACATTTCTCGATGTCACTGTCAGTTACGCCGATTTCGCTATAAATAAAAACATATATTTCCTTTCGAAGTCCAAACTCAAAGTTTGCAAGCTGAGTTCACTTTAACAAAAGGAAAAAGCCTCAATCACAACAATAAGATATCCAACGGAGTTTATCTGAAATGGTTTTAATAAATTTTTTACGTCATTTTTCTTTGCTTTTATGGAATTTGTAAAGCATATTATTGATTATTTTTGGTAGTGTTTTAGGTCATTCAAATACGCCCCTGATAATAACTAAGGAGCGAATTTTGATGACCTAAAACATCGCCAAAACTGATCAATAAAATGCTCCTAAAGTGTTTTGAAAATGCCCTAAAAACAAAGAAAAATGACGTAATTTTTGCTTAATCAAAACAAATTGAGATGCGCAATTCAAACTGTTGGAGATGTTACTGATGTAATCGCAGTGTCAGATCAAAGGGTGCCATGCAGCTTCGAAAAGATCCAGAGAAAAAAATAAAATGTTAAAAATGCAGGAAAAATAAAAACGAAAAACACAAGAAAAAAATTGTAGAAACGTTTAAATGTATCGAAAAAATAACCGCGCGTTCTGTCCTCATCCTTTTAGTTACGAGTGGAATTGTGATTCTCGCTGAATTTAAGTCGTTGGTACGTATGGAAAATGTCTTCCGACTGTTCTCCAGAGGTGACAGCTCGTATCTCTTTCTTATCCGCTAGACAAGCGTTGTTACGGTGACTACGACATATTAGAGTGTGGCCGACGCAACTAGTGTTGACGGAGTGAGGTCTAGGTGCAAAACAAGTGATTGTGGGCCGCTGTGATATTTCGTGCAATTTCGGAGTGCCGAAAACGAAACAATAGGGCATGGATCGCTTACATGTGCCTGGAGACAGCGCGGTTAATAAATACTTGCGACGAGGAACAAAATATCTAAAATGAATAAGACGAAAAGAGAAAGAAATCTAATAAAAATAAAAAGTAGAAAAGGCTTGAGACATATTTTGTGAAATCCCGGCAACTTTCTTCAATCCGGGCCAATAATGTTTGTATGTAAGTAAATGTTTAATTTGTAAATCGATATCATGCCTTTTTATTTAAATTCTAGCTGTTCACATTGGTATCAGAATGAAAAATATAATACCCTAAACCTTCGTCATATTTCAGTTCTGAATTGACGTTTTCAATAACAAATTATTACTATTTTTTAAATTTAGAACCATAAAGTATTCATTTAATATTAAATTCAATATTTTAATTTTGTTAAAAACACTTTATGATAAACAATTTATATTGTTTATAATTTATGTTTGCTTATGTAAACATGCATACATAGAATCCCCCCCCCCCAAAATTCGTCTCAGCATTCGCCCTGACGTCAGATATTAAAATAAGATTTTAATGTGATTCTGGGAAGGCCTATCTGTACGAGAACGCCGGACTTTCCACGAAGGGTTACGATTTCGAATTTCATCTAAATATCATATAAGCGTTGAAAGAGAAACAATTTAAGACTTATAGATTCTAATAGCCGGTCCGGATGGCCGAGTTCGGTAAGGCAGTAGTGCCGTAGCGATCTAGGATCGAAGGATCGCGGGTTCGAATGCCGCCTCGAGCGTGGTTGTATTTATGTTCGTCCTTTCACCACCTCATCATATCGTGTCATCCTCATGGTTACCATACCGTTACACACAATAGTCGTTGCTAATGACCTAGTAGTTGACGCAACCTTAAATAACAATAAAACGATTCTAATAATAAAATTCGTAAACGATGAAACTGTATCTCCTCTCCGAAGATATGTAACGTAGCGGATTATCGTTGTCATTTATCCTTTGTCTCTTCCTAGCAACGGGGTATCATGTTAAAAAGACCCTGGATAAAAAGCAAAATGTTTTGTGAGGTCGTGGAGACGATATTGAGAGCTTCACGGTCCCGAGGATAGTGGGTTTTATGCAATAGTGTCCATGATTTGCTAAATCAGTTTCTCTGAATGTTTAAAACATTTGATGTAAGTTATGAGATTTGTCTTGTCATTAAAAAGTCTTGTAATAAAAGTTTTATTCGTGTTGTGAATGACTACAGTTTCTCATAAGAAGAAGCTGACGACGGGACTTCCTTCCTATGCGGCTGTTAATGTAATAAATTGTGAGAAGAACAAAAGAAACATTAACTGCCATGTATAGTCGGGTAATGACTTTAAACGTACTGAAAGCAATTTTTTTCTTGAATGTGACTCAGAAGCAAAGTACGCGAGAACATCTTATATATGCAAATGAATATCATTGTGGCTATATGCACACGATCATCATTGTTGTTTATATAGTTATGTATAGTTTTGTTATGTTTGTGTATATTATACTAATTATTATTTCCAATAATGGAATAATAAAATAGCAAGTCTGGTGAGAAAGATTCATGATTGTTCTGTCGTATTTCATTATGTCGTGGTGATCATATTCAATATTTCCTCAAAGCAGTCACTGGGCATTCTAAAGTTAATATAAAAACGTCCTTAGTTGTACCAAGAAAGGAAATTCTTTGTACGTTTTTATTTCTAGGTCAATATCATGGATATATTTTCATCGTTTTCTAAAGAGATATTAACAGTTAAAGAAAAACAGAAAAATCAAATTGTAAAGTCTTGAATCCGATCTAAACACACGGAACAAACTCACATTTGCTAAATAATATTGCGTTCTTGAAGTGTCAATCATATGACAAAACAATTATCAACTTTCCATATCCTTCAGTCTCTTACCTAACATATCTGTGAACGTCAATCAGTCCTCTAGAATGACAACCTTGAAATGATTTCATACTCTTGCGTTTTGCAGGAAAATATGAAAGTTGTGTAAAATAGTAAAGGTGTACAACTAGTTACACGCTGGAATAAAGTAACATTCGTATTGTACTAAATGAACTCCTAAGATTCGTTAGTGATTCCGGTCGCGTCAACAGCTATTGTCTCTTTTTGTTGATATTTTAGGACGCATCAACATATAGGTTATTACCAACCACCATTCGATTTAACGTTATGGTAACTGTGAAGGTGACATGATAAAGTGATGATAGAGGTGAAAGGACGAACACAAATGCAACAAGCCCGAGGCCACGACGCCAGATAGCCACGACTCTACTGCCTCAATGATCTACTACGACACTAACGTCTTTAGTCCGTAAGTGTAGTGCATGTGTTTTCCTCGTGAGGCGGCGGTGACCATCCCTGGCAGGGTGGTGAGATCCGGCATCGACTTACATGTTGATTATTGAATTGAATTGAATTTGCCTTATTTTACGTGGCGAGACTCGGGCCATCAGGCCCGCTCTTCCGCCTGACCACGCAAATTTCGCTACGCTCCTTTCACCAACTAGCGAAGAAAGGAGGTATTTCTTGGGCGACGGAACAGGCGATTTGAATTTATCTCGGAGGCGTCATTTAGGCTTGAGGATCTTTTACATGCAAGTAAATCTACGAACATGGGACAGCCGGCTTTACTTCCCCTCCGAAGGAAGGCGTACGAAGGATTTTTTCGCCCTTAAAAATCCACGGTTTGAACCCGCCAACTTGAGTACAACAGTCCAGTACGCTAACCGTTACACCATCGCCGCCGCGGATTATCGGAGTTTTTCCCAAGTATCTCTGATAGGTAGTTTTCCGTGGTTCGGTCAACACCAGGCGAATGGCGGAGCTGTAGCCTAACAAATTGGACATGGATCGCGAACTACATTTCCACCCTCTTAATTGCCCTATCATCACCCCTTATTTATATATCCTTGCACTCACATGCACTCTGCCAGGAGACTAGCTGGGACTTTAGAGCTTCCCGCGGTTCGGTAGATGCCCCGCTGGGGGGAGATACCTTGTTCGGGAAAATATTCGCAAGCTGACGTAAGTCGGCGCCGTATCTCACCATCCATTGAGGTAAGATCACCGCCTGCACAACACTTACGGGACAAATGGCCTTTGTCGTTGTCGCGCTCGAAGTCCCCAATCAATCCAGCTCGTGACCTTGAAGCGGAACCACTTTTAAATGGGAGTGTATCCATGAGCTGTTTTGCAGGGCCGGGGCCATGGAGGGCGTGCGGTGGGCGCTGGCGGCGGTGCTGGCGGCGGCGCTGGTGGCGCTGGCGGCGGCGGTGGCGGCGTGGGCGAGGCGGCGCGCCCGCTACGTGCGCCTCGTGGACCAGATGCCCGGGCCCCTCGCGCTGCCGCTGCTGGGCTCCGTCGTCACGCTGATCGCCACCAAGCGACAAGGTACGGCGCGAACACTACACTTCCATTTTTATAATAATCGATTATCAAAATTGAGACATCGACCTCCAAAACACCGTTGTATTATAGCCTAGGCTATCCGTCTTTTTCGTGTGGGCTGACGTTTCGACCAACAGGTTGTGGCTTTTCTCGAGCGCCAATAGTACGTTCTCAGAGCCGTGTCTCTGTCGTGGAGGCTGACGTTTCGGCCAACGTGTTGTGGCCGCGTCTCTGTCGTGGGGGCTGACGTTTCGGCCTACATATGCCTACATATGGCCTTTCTCGAGCGCCAATAGTACATTCTCAGAAAGGCCACAAGATGTTGGCCGAATTGTCAGCCACCATGATAGAGAAGCGGCCGGTCCCGGATAGTCTATACAATATAAACTCCGGCCGTGGAAACCTACGCAATCATCGATGGTTCTAACACTGGATTAGTCATCTTTGATCCTGACCAAGGGGTATTCAATTCAAAAAATGTCTCGCTTATTAACACTGTTAATCAGGATTTCACTGGCAAAAGAAAGTCAAAAAATCATTAGGATAATCAAAAAACCTTGGATTATGTTATTCAAAAATTCAAATATAATACAGTTTTCTTTATTGACGAAAACTATTTTATATATTTCCAATCTTGGTCACGTTCTGTTAAGATCGTTCATTTAATGGATATCTGAAAATTATCATAGAATCTTCTTATGATGTACTTTTTACATTTTAAAAATATATCCGCCATGTTAAAACATCGAACACAAAACTTCGGATTCAAAAAATCTATGTTAAACACATCAATGATATTATAAACATATCGATGCTTTGAAACTGAATATTGATACGAATAAATGTGATCCTGCAAAAATATTCGGACGAGTAACGAAAAGGAAAAAATAATTAAAATAAACACAACCCTGATATTCAGCTGCTTGTTCTTTAATGATTAGAACATTGAGAACAACAAATAATTTTATAATTTTTACTCGTGTTTACATTCTATTTTAAATCATTAAGACCTTCTGTTAATAGAAAACTTTTATTATTTCTATTAATAGAAAAAATTATATTGATAAATGAATTTCAGTTTACTGTGAGTTTTTTTACTAGTTCTTCGTCTGCTAGTTTGTTGGTTCATCAGACACATCCGACTATCAATGACCAAGTATTTGATGTTAGACGATGACATGTCTTGGACGAACGTGTTGCTGTCCCAGTTGCGTGATGGCGGCGAGTGTGCGTTGTGCGCGTGTGCGTTGTGCGCGTGTGCGTTGTGCGCGTGTGCGTTGTGCGCGTGTGCGTTGTGCGCGTGTGTGAGGCTCCGCCCGCGCTCAGATCTGTTCCAGGTGTTCGACGGGCGAACGCGCAAGTATTGGCCCGTGATGCGCACCTGGAAGGGCCCCATGGCCGACATCCACCTGTCCAGCGCGCGCGACATCGAGGTAAACCGCCAAACTCCTTCGCCACCTCCTCCGCTTAGCACATTGCTCATGTCTGTAGCTCTCGTCATTACTGATTATGGCCTAGTTGTCTTCCCCTCACATTAAATGACAATACAATAGATTGGTACCACCCTAACAAACCCATTAAATACTTCGGTTTATACCTAGATACCAAGTTAAATTGCGGCTCAAATGCCAAGGCGGCTCAAACTAAAATAAAACTGTCAAAGCACCGACCTTTAATCTACAGGAGCAATCCAATATATTACAAATCAGCCATAGTAATTTACGAAACTATCTTAAGACCGCTATTGATATATGACAGACCAGAAATTGGGATAGACTCTCGCCTTTACTGATTACGATCTAGTCGTCTCACATTAAATACCAAAACAATAGATTGGTACCCCCTAACAAACTCATCAAATGCTTAGGTTTATTCTTAGATACTAAGTTGAATAGGGGAAAATGGATAAATGCCAAAGCGACTCAATCCAAAATAAAACTGTCACAGCTACGGATTTTAATCTACAGGAACAGTCCAATATACTACAAATCAGCCATAGCAATTTACAAATCAATCTTAAGACCGCTAATGCCACGTTACAGCCTAATTTTGATCGACTCACGCCTTTGCTGATTACAAGCTAGTTGTTTCCCCCTCACGTTAAATAACACTACAATAGATTGGTACCACCCTAACAAACCCATTAAATACTTCGGTTTATACCTAGATACAAAGTTAAATTGCGAAAAATGTATAAATGTCAACGCGACTCAAGCCAAAATAAAACTGTCAGAGCAACGATCTTTAATATAAAGAAATAGTTCATTATACCACAAATCAGTCGTAGTAATTTACG
The DNA here is from genome assembly GCA_017312745.1 of Gryllus bimaculatus. NCBI lineage: Eukaryota > Metazoa > Arthropoda > Insecta > Orthoptera > Gryllidae > Gryllus > Gryllus bimaculatus. The sequence goes on along the minus strand of BOPP01000150.1, from coordinate 948,563 downwards.
AAACAACCTTAAGACCGTTAATGCTATATCACAGCCCAACTTGGATCAACTCTGCCAAAACTAACATCCACAAGCTACAAATTAATTTACTTCAAAATAATTTTTTATGAATAGTTGGCCATGCCCCTTGGTATATAACCAAAAACCAATTCCATAATGAATTTAACCTGGAACCTGTAGAACAACACATCACACATCTGGTCTCCAACTTTTATTATAACCTTTTATATATTCAAATCCCAACTCTTTCATCTTTCAAACTGGACAAAAACATTATGTAACAAACAAAAATAAAACACAATTATCCATACCAATTTTCCTAAAAAAAATTTGCAAATTTTGATCCCTGCGTAACCTGCAGACCCCTAACGGGTATTTCGCACCCTATGTAAGTTATTTTTAAGTATAGTAAGTACGTCTTTTAATACATATGTAGTTCTATTTACTGAGCTATGTACTTTCTGCAAGAAAATTAATAAACAATTTAAAAAATGATTAAGTTGTTTTGTTAATTTAATTTCTACGAGATTTCTTTGAACACTACTACTGTCATCTACTGAATATTTGTTATCGTGTGAAATAAATAGTGGAGGGTCAGATAGAAAATGTGCTATATGTCGTAATCAACGAATTGTTATCGTTGTAATCGTCATTTTTAATTAAATTCTAACATATTTTAAATAATTAAAGAAAGAGAAATTTTAAAGCATGTTTCATCTTTTCAGGTAATCCTTGGCTCCACAACTCACATTGACAAATCATCTATCTACAGCTTCATCCGCCCCTGGCTGGGGGAAGGCCTCTTGACGAGCACAGGCAAGTCACAAGCATACTATTATACTTTCCGCATCTATTGTCAATTCAATTCTAGCGCCAATTCAATTCTAGCGCCAATTCAATTCTAGCGCCAAATCAATTCAGCGACAATTCAATTCTAGCGCCAATTCAATTCTAGCGCGCACAATTCAATTCTGAGCGGCCAATTCAATTCTAGCACGCCAATCTCAATTTAGCAATACTTTCTAGCGCCAAATTCAATTCTTACGCCAATTCAATTCTAGCGCCATTCAATTCTAGCGCCAATTCCAATCTAGGCGCCAATTCAATTCTAGCGCATCAATTCTAGCCATTATCTAGCGCCAATTCAATTAGCGCCAACATTCAAATCTAGCGCCAATTCAAATCTAGCGCAATTTCAATTCTAGCAATCTCAATCATAGCGCCAATTCAATTCTGCGCCAATTCACATTCTAGTCGCCCAATGTCAAATTCTAGCGGCCAATTAATTCTAGGGAATTCTCAGCGCACATTCAATTCTACGGCCAATTCAATTCTAGAGCCAATTCATTCTAGAGCCAATTCAATTCTGAGCCAATTCAATTTTCTAGAGCCATTCAATTCTAGAGCCAATTCTGCAATCTCTAGAGCCAATTCAATTTAGAGCCAATTCAATTCTAGAGCCAATTCAATTCTAGAGCCTAATCAATTCTAACCAATTCAATTCTAGCGGCCTAATTCAATTCTAAGCGCCAATTCAATTCTAGCGCCAAAATTCAATTCTAGCGCCAATTCAATTAGCGATATCGCGCCAATTCAATTCCTAGGCGCCAAATTCAATTCTAGCGCAATTCTAATCTAGCGCCAATATTCCCAAATTTAGAGCCATTCAATTCTAGAGCCAATTCTAAGCATTCTTTAGGAGCAATTCAATTCTAGCGCCAATTCAAGGTTCATTAGCGCCAATTCAATCTAGCGCCAAATTCAATTCTAGCGCCAATTCAATTCTAGGCCAATTCATTCCTAGCGCCAATTCAATTCTAGCGGCCAATTCAATCCAAGCGCCAACTTCAATATCTAGCGCAATTCATTCTAGCGCTTACATTCAATTCCTAGCGCGCAATCAATTTCTAGCGCCAATTCAATAGCATTCTCTAGAGCCAATTCAATTTCCTAGCGGCCAATTCAATTCTAGGCGGCCAATTCAATTCTAGCGCCATTCAATTCTAGAGCAATTCAATTCTAGCGCCAATTCAATCTAATTCTCAGCGCCAATTCAATTCTAGCGCCAATCATTCAGAATTTCAGACTAGCCAAATTCAATTTCTAAGCGCCAATGTCAATTCTAGCGGCCACATTCAATTCTAGGCGATCATACGCGCCAATCAAATTCTAGCGAACCATTCAGCGCAATTCCTATGCGCCAATTCAATCTAGAGCAATTCAGCTTCTAGAGCCAATTCACTTCTAGAGCCAATTCCACTTCTAGCGCCAATTCCTTCTAGCGCAATTCACTTCTAGCGCCAAATTCACTTCTAGCGCCAATTCACTTCTAGACGCAATTCAAATTCTAGCGCCACTTAAATTCTAGCGCCAATTCAATCTAGCGCCAATTCAATTCTAGCGCCAATTCAATTCTAGCGCCAATTCAATTCTAGCGCCAATTCCAATTCTAGAGCCAATTCAAATTCTAGAGCCAATTCAATTCTAGAGCCATTCAATTCTTAAGAGCATTCCAATTCTAGGCCAATTCAATTCCTAGCGCCATTCAATCTAGCGCCAATTCAATTCTAGAGCCAATTCAATTCTAGAGTCAAAAGTTTAACTGTTTTTCCAGGAAGCAAGTGGCATTCACATAGGAAACTGATTACACCCACATTCCACTTCAAGATTCTAGAGTCATTCCTTGAAGTGTTCGCTGAGAACAGTCATATATTAGTGGAATCTATGGAGAAAGAAGTGGGTAACACTGGCGGCTTTGACATATATCCATACATAACCCTTTGTACTCTTGACATCATATGTGGTGAGTAAAAATTATTTTAACTGTGAGTTACATTTATAATTGACACCAATCCTAAGTAGTACAGAAATTAAAAATTGAAAGTCAGAAGCAACACAGAGCAGGAACGTTTTAGATCATAGAATATCGAAAAATATAACAAAGACATTTCATTACTGAGCACTTCTAAATACTAATTATTCCACCAAATCACTCCAAAAGCGAATGACAACGTTTCAAAAGATTTCGAGTTCACTGAATGAAGTATCCATTCTTTTTTCATTGTCATTCTCAGATATCTAAAAATTGTTTTTACTTTCTCGTATTTTTACGTATTTCCGGAGTAATACACGTAGTATACAGAAAGTTACATAATGCTGCGGAAAATCGATTTCGATATTATATACGTTTTTGAATCCCCTGATACAGAAAATACAATATGTTTGTTCAAAACGTCGTCTATCAACAACACTTGCGTCTAACTACTCCTAAGATTTTTTCCAAATTGAATATCTCAGGTCGATGTGACCCGACTCGAATTTCAGCGGTTTTTTCAAATTAAATTTGAAAGTAATTGTTCTTTGATTAATTAAAATTAGTTGTTTTTTAAGTTAATGACATATACAATTTGTCTTAGTTAATGACATGTACTTTTTTGAAAATGTTGGTAGTTTCTCGGTGTTTTGACTGAAATATGGATAACTAAATATACTAATTATTATTGAACTCGTCCATGTCTTCCATCCTATTTTTTTGTTATACGGTCTAGTACTTATATATGCATACATTACAGGATAGTGATAGCAGGAAGTGTTGTGAAAGTTATGCTGTTTACATGAAATCCAAATATTCTTCTTAATAGAAAGCTCAGGCGTAGTCCCATCGTATTATTAGTCAGTGGTGTTTTGTTATATTCTGATCAAAAAGTGCATTAAAGTGTGTTCCTAAAATCGGTTGTTTATGTTGTGTTTTTATTCGAAAAGATTTTAAATTTTTTTATCTCTCAGCTTTTAACCTTGACTTGATAGTAGTTTTTGCTTTATAGGGTCTTACTCTAGTAAACGTAAAATTGTAAAAGAAAGACGTCTATAATAAATATATCATTTATTATAATTATTTAACATGTGATGAGACAACATGTGAACTTTGTATTGACAACTAGTGACTACTTCTGTACTTTGTGACAATTAGTTACTAAGTATGGAAGTAAAAGTCCATGTTGCATCATCAAGAAAGAAAGCATACTGATGTAAAAAATGTTAGCTGAAAAGTAAATTGAAGATAAATAGATTTTTCCTTTCCTTTTATCTGGGCTGAAGAAATTGACTAATACAGTGATGGCAAAGATGTGTATAAGATTCCTGAGAGCTTTAATGATTCTGAAATGAGTAAACGTTGATTTCAAATTAGGAATAAGAGAAATTAAGATTTTAGACAAATGGGACAGATACTATTTGATAAACTAGTATTAGTGGTTCTACAGAATGGCACAGACTTTTTCGTACTAGTTGGTTTCCTTATCCCAAACAGTTTGGGTCATCTAGTGGGCTAGTAGCTCCTAAAACATTTTTTCAGGTTTCTTCAATTTATCGAATACATAATATAAGAATTGAAATACGGCTTAAAGAATAATATACACTAATTATAACGTATCATCTTCTATGAACAATACAGTATAACGGTTTTCGTTTGCTTCCAGAGACGGCGATGGGGTCACAGATCAACGCCCAAAGGGGCGGCCATTCCGACTACGTGAGGGCCATCTACGAGTGAGTAATTTCTCCCCGCGGCCGCTGGGCGGGGCTGGGTGGCGGAAAGCTACTTTCGCATGGCACACCCAGCCGCAGACGTTGAAACGTTGTTTCTTGACAAACCGTAAGGTAGTATCTGAAAAGCGTTGGGTGGCTCATTTTGACTGGAGACTCAACGCAGGTTGTCAATATCAACGACCATTCAAACGCAATTTTTAACGTGTTCCAGTCCAAGTAACTATAGTAGTTCATTTCGGTCCAGATAGTTAATATTACACTCCCTTTTACATGATCTGTTCATTATTTCTGTGTTGTAGACAATAAATAAATAAAATCAAAGTATTTATTGATGGCGAGGCTTGGACCATTTAGCCTGCTCTTCTGCCTGACCAACAAAATTCCAACAAAAATGTTAATACAATATTTACTGAAAAGAAGGTCATTCAAAGAAAAATACATACGCAATTCTGATGAGGGGTTTCTTACATTGAGGACAGGAATGAAAGCGAGGGAGGAAGGAGTAGATAGAAAAGGAAAACCTCTCACAGCATTTGTGAGATGAAATTAATTTATTTACTTTAAGTTAGGGATATTTTAAAGTTAATCATAAATATATTATAACGCTATGAGAATTTTCTCAAAATTAAATAAATTATATTCTCTGTCTCTGCAAATTATGTACAGAAAGGATTGGACGGATCTTGAATAGGTCAGTGAAAGGTTAATAGGTACAACTAAATGTTTCACACAGAAGTTTTGAAGGAGCTAAGATTGCGTACGTATTATTGAATTACCCCTAAAGAAGACTAGTAAGGGAGGGAATATCGTCAGCATACGAGCGAAAACACATCGAGTCAAGAGTTCAAGCCCTGAGAAAAATGGAAAACATTGGAAAATAATATATTTTATAACGATACTATTTGTATTTCGTAATAATAACAATAATATTAAAAATATTAATAGTATGATAATGTATTATAAAACTATTCACTTTTTAAATTAACATTCACATCTGCCGATAAAAACTAAAATAAAAATGATAAAATTTCGTACTAACAAGGTACAGACGTTGTGTACACTGTGTCTATATTACAGAGCCCCAGGGGTTTGCATGTTAACACGGTGTCCAGAGACGAGTTTGCGGAGTCAAAGCACAATATACATATTTGTACAGTAGCTCAGCTTCGTGTTAAATGCCTTGACGACGTGTTGGATAGCGATCTAGCGATCCGCGCGGCGAAAAAAGAACACTATGAGGATTACATTCAATACTACCTTCGTAATACAGCTTCGTTCTGCTAAATATGGCCCAAAAGGTAATGCTTATATATTTTAATTTCATCTCGAATATAATACAAACAACATGCGAAGTAGACGTTTTGAAATTTTTTTAAGGAAATGAATTATTATTTAATTCATTATTTAAATATAATGAATATTGTCCATTGAAAGTAAATAGAAAAATCATGAAAAAGATGAAGCTTATCTTTACTTTTCATGAAAATATCTAGAAAGGTAAGAAGTAAATAACGGTATCTTGACGGTAATAATAATTACGTTGCGTTCTTAAACAAGTTTTCGTCTTTCGTTTCTAGGTCTTTTGGAAAGGTAACAATAAACTACTTATGGTTCTTTTATTACTGCATACAATTGCTTAACAATGCAAACCTGAGGATAGACACAGTTATTCGTTTTTAAGCTGAAAAAGTATAAGAATTAAATTGGTGCATATCAAATATGTCTTGATAATCTCAAATAAATGTTTAAAACGTTAGTTTCATGTTATTTTACGAGTTATTTAATGACTTGCCCCTGAAATCCTAACATATAAAATCATAAGGTCAAGAAACAACACGAATCATGTTTTAAATTTTTGACCAGCTCTTAATAAATGGAATTTTGCAAACAAATCCTACAAAACATATACTTCAGTAGCAACAATCCGCAGTTTAACTTAGTCTCCACCAGGTGTCATAACTGTGTTGGATACTAACTAGACAAAAAAAGGATTGGGCTGCGCGACTGTATGATACGTATACTGTGGTAAAACCAGACAGCAGTCCATAGATGTTTTGAAGGGTGCAAATTCTCATTATGCAATGTCACTCTTGTGCATTTCAAACAACACTAACCACGGGGCAAAAAGAAATCAATCGGCAATCCCCATCCCTTTCATGCAGTCCCTCTGACCGGGAGGTCCTAGGTTCGAGTCCCGCTGGTGGCAGGATTTTGGGCACTAGCTTGTCAGCTAGGTCGAGATCAGTCGCTGTCTGCAGTATAATTCTAGTGGCCGGCTGCTCCTATTGCTAATTTTCCATGGCTTTTCCAATCAATGCCAGGCGAATGCCGCAGGGGTACCCTAAGAAACGGGCCACGGACAGCGCACAATCTTTCCTTCGCATTCCTTGTTTTATTCTCACCCCTTACTTACACACACTTGCCCACCAGCGTGGCTCTGTCCCAGCGGGGACAATCTCTAAGCTCCAGACACGTATGGTAGTACCGTGCATGTAAGTGTAAGATAGTATATGGGGTGAGGGTAGGGCAAGGAAGAGGAAGGAATAATCACGGGCGGTCCGTGGCCCGTTCGTTAGGGTACTACTCCAGCATTCGCCCGGGTTCGATCGGAGAAACCACGGAAAACTACCGATCAAAGCAGCCGGCCGCTAGTATTCTCCCCCGTCAGCGGCTGAATTCGACCACGAATCCAGTGTCGAAAACCCTGCCAGCGTCGGGACGCGAACCCAAGGACTGCAGCGAGGGCGTTGTCGGCAGCATCTCGGAGTGCGCGCTGGAGCGCGTGATGCGGCCGTGGCTGTACCCAGACTGCGTCTTCCGGCGCTCGGGGACCGGCAAGCGGTTCCACCAGCACCTCGCCACGCTGCATGGCTTCACCACCAAGGTGCGCCCTCCACGTCTTACAACACACACGGCCAGAACTTCACCAAACTACAGAGACACCTCATAAGTGTGCGAGGAGGAGCAAATTGAACAAACACTCAAGTTTAAGTGTGATAAATAAAATATGTTGTCTGGTATCAACAATTTATTGCGCTGATGATTGAATTGAATTGAAGTTGCCTTATTTTACGTGGCGAGTCTCGGGCCATCAGGCCCGCTCTTACGTCTGACCACGCAAATTTCGCTACGCTCCTTTCACCAACTAGGAGAGAAAGGAGGTATTTCTTGGGCGAGAAACAGGCGATTTGAATTTAGCTCAGAGGCGTCATTTAGGCTTGAGGATCTTTTACATGCAAGTAAATCTACGAACATGGGACAGCCGGCTTTACTTCCCCTCCGAAGGAAGGCGTACGAAGGATTTCTTTCGCCCTTAAAAATCCACGGCTTCGATTGGGTTTGAACCCGCCAATTTGGGTACAACAGTCCAGTACGCTAACCGTTACACCACCTCCGCATCTCCGCCTCCATGATCGTTTCGATCGCGTAGCGATCATCCTCAGAGCTAAAATTTGAAATAAATTATATTAATAAACATTTAGGGATAAGTTAATACAAATATTATATACAGGATGTAGACATTGCATGCGAGATGCGTAAGCAAACTGGGTCGTACAAACCTTGCAGCTTCCGGGCTGAAAACAAAGTTCTGCGGATTTTTGAGAGTGTGTCGTGTTTAACAACAGAGCCGGTCGGCAGCGGGCAATCATCAGCCAAATAAATTGTTGATACCAGACATCTTTTATTTTTCATACTTAAATAATAGATTTATCTACCTCACCACTCAAGTGACAAAAGTCATGGGAGACCTCCTGATACGAATATTGTGTCGCACCTGGTTTTGGCCGGCAAAGTGGCATGGGTTCAACAAGTTGTTGAAAGTCCGCTGCAGAAATATTGAATCATGCCTCCTCTATAACCGTCCACAATTGTGAATGTGTTGTCCGTGCAAGATTTTGTGCACGAAATATAATTTATATCATGTCCCATAAACGTCCGATGGGATTCATGTCGGCGATCTGGCTGATCTAATCATTCACTCAAATTCTTCTAAATATAATTCAAACCTATCGTGAACAAGTGTGGCATGGCACATTGTCACATTGTATAAAATTTCAATCGTTGTTTGGGAACATGAAGTCCATGAATGCCTGCAAGTAGTCTCCAAGAAGTTGAACATAATATTTTCTAGTCAACTATTTGTTCAGTTGAACCAGAGGATTCCGCCTATTCCATGTAAAAACAGTTCACACCATTATGGAGCAATCACCAGCTCGCACAGTGTCTTATTAATATCGTGGCATTGGTTCAACAAGTTGTTGGAAGTCTCCTGCAGAAATTTTGAAACATTCCTTCTCTATAACCATCCACAATTGTGAATATGTTGCCAGTGTAGGATTTTGTTCATGAACTGACCTCTCTATTATGTCCCATAAACGTCCGATGAGATTCATGTCGGAGGGGGGGGCGGCTAATCATTCACTCAAATTGTCCAAAATGTTATTGAAATCTATCGTGAGCAATTGTGGCCCGGTGACGTAGCACATTGTCCATCCATAAAATTTCCATCGTTGTTTGGGAAAGTGAAGTCCATGAATGGCTGCAAGTGGTATCCCAGTAGTTAAACATTACATTTTTCCAGTCAATAATTTGTTCAGTGAGACCAGTGGACTCATTTTTTTCCACGTAAAAACAGTTTACACAGTTATGGAGCAACCACCAGCTTAACAGAGTCTTATTGACAACTTGGGTCTACGGCTTTGATTCAGTCTTTGCCACATTTAAATCCTACTATCAGCACTTATCAACTGAAATCAGGACCTATCTGAGTAAGCCATTGGTTTCCAGTCGTCTACAGCCGGAACGATAAAGTCACGAGCCCATGAGAACCGCGGCAGGCGATGTCGTGCTATTAGCAAAGACAATCGACGTGTTCTTCTGCTGCCATAGCTCATTAAAGCGATACTTCGCCGTACTGCTTCAACGGATAGGTTCGTCGTAGGTCCAACATTGATTTCTGCGGTTATTACACGCAGTGTTGCTTACTTCGAGCACTGATAATTCTACGCTGCTCTTGGTCGTTAAGTTGAGGTCAACGGCCACTATGTTGCCCGTTGTGAAATGGTATGCCTGAAGTTAGGTAATATCGGCTCTCTCTTGGTGTTGTGGATTTCGTAATATTGAATTCTCTAAAGATTTCTCAAACCAAATGTTCCATTCGTCTAGCTCCAATTGCCATTTTGCGTTCAATGCCTATTAATTCTCATCGTGTATCTATAATTACGCCAGAAGCTCACGAATCACAGGAAAACAAATGAAAGCTCTGCCAATGCAGTACCCTTCTATTCCTTTTGTACGTGATACTGCTTCCATCCGTATATTTGCATATTGCTAACCCATGACTTTTGTCACCTAAGAGTAAGTAGTCAATATGAATAAAATAATAATCCGTTACCTTTTTGGTTTTAAAAACTAGTATTAGACTATAATTAACATTTATTAAGCCTTTATCTTTTATGTGATGATGATGACTGATACAAATTAATTATCGGAAGGGGGGATGCAAATGCAGTACTCAATCCACATGCACATTTTCATCCCTCTATATCTTTTAATGGAGGGCCCCAAAATGTTAATGCGGCTCCACACATTCGGCATTCGTCGAGTAGCGAGCGACTGCTCTCCCAAACCCGAGCGTTGAATGTGCTCGGCGAATGTTCGCTTGCTTCGATGTGTACAAAAGACCGACACGCGGTAGGTTGGACGAAAACCGAATGTGTTTCGTCGCTTGGGAAATAGCAAGCAACCCATCTACACTTCTCGGGATTCGGCGAGCAGTCCCTCAGTACTCGTGGAATACCGAATGTGAGCAGCCGCCTTTAGGTTAAGAATGAACGAAATTATTCATTTGACGAGAGTTACTTTCATATATTTAGTTGAGTAATGATACCATACACTTGCCACTTATACTTCTGAATTATTTATTGTGACTATTGAAAGAATTGCATAAACAAATTAAAACTTATTATTTATTTATTTTCTTTTTAAACTTAGGTCATTCAAGAAAGAAAAATCTTCTTAAAAAATAATTCTTCCGCCACGGCAGATGAAAACAAAGATGACTTTGGTAAGTGCAACATTGTTTAACTACCATATTGTGCCTCGTGAATATTTTATTAGATTTTAAGCACTAGTTAGTTGGTCAACATCGTACTTCGTGGGGGAAGAAGTTACCCCGTCCCTAACCTCATGTATTAACAAATACAATTCTAAGGAAAAATCGTAACCACTGTCAGATTAGTTCGCGTCTTATAATAATAACAATTCAGGTAACCACCGCAGAAGTAAATTTCGTCATATTCACAAATTTCGACGCTCCTTCTCCAATAAAATACAGTTCCCATTACCATACATGGGACAGAAATGTATTGAATGATAAAAACTACGTCATGCATCAAATTACCAGGTGGCGATAGAATAACCTATATGATGCTAAAAAATTACCCAAAAAAGCCATTTCTTTGCTTAATAGTGTATATAAACTCAATTTTTCATACAGGTTAATATCCCCTTACATGGAGAAATTCTATTATAGTTCTCATACGAAACCGGAGAAAAACCTCTTACAAACTAATAGCTACTCACGGAATATGTGAGAACATATTCCCATATTATACAAACATTTACAGCGCTTCATCTTAATAAGACTAAAATAATTTATAATAAATACGAAATGAGTACCCCTCCACCATTTTTGTTTCACTCCTACACATCAACTGCTTATATTAAGTGAACATATTCTCACGGAATTGAAACGAGGTCATCACACAGTGGCAGCTTTCTTAGAACTGTCTCAAGCATTTGATCGCGTTTGGCGCTAAAGACTTCAATACAAATTAATAAGTAGGTCTTCCTAAGTATTGTTTATATAATATAATAATACTGTTTTTAATCCAAAGATACTTTTGTGTAAAAATAAATACTATTATTTTAATACGCTTTAAGTAATGTCCGGAGTCCCGCAAGGTTCATGCAAATCTCCTATACTTTTTAAAAATAAACCGCAGATCTTCCATCAAAACATGACATAAATATGATCTACGATAGATAGAAATATGGTGTATAAAGTGAAGGATCCAACAAAAGTAAATCCAACAAAATCAGCTCCCCAATAATTTTAATCAACGCCAAAAATATGTTGGACTCCTAAGCACACCACGGTGAAATATTTAGGATTACATCTTGGCTCTCATATAACATGGAAAGCCCATTACGTGAAACTTAAACAAGCAAATTAAAAAAATCTCCGCCTCATAATAAAGTATTATTCTTCTATTCCTACAAAATTCACCCTTCTACTACACAAACCGCAGTGTGTTTCAATGCCGCTCTTACCTATGTACTCAAAATCCAGATATTTCAAAAAAAATCCTGAAATAGCCTCGAAAGCACCCTGGTTTGTAAGGAACAACTCCCTTCTCTCCGACATATAAATTCCCTCCATCACTTGTCACTGTGGTTGTTTGTTTTCTTTTTTAATATGAAAAAGGTTTAAATAGATCTTACCAACCCTTCCACCCGGAGATTTTTAAACTGATACCCTCTATTATTTCTCATACATCACGTTGACGTATCCTAAACCACTTAATATTTTGCAAATTCTCGACTGAGTTTCCTCCATTGATATTTAACTGATCTTTTTGTCTTGCCTGTGTCTATAAGTGTTGTTACGTATTTTGGTTACAACTAACATCTAAAAGAACCGAACGGACCAATCAAGTAAAGTTGTTTGTACGAAAAAAGCCGAGTTCAAGAATGATTTCGAAACCCGAAAAAACGCAGTACCAAACGCAGTGAACCAAATAATCAGCAGTTTGTGAGTATTAAATACGTTTCACAACAAGTGGCAATCACAAGTCATTGTTCTCGCAGGCGTCAAGCGTCGTCTGGCCTTCTTGGACCTGCTGTTGGAGGCGTCCAAAGGAGGCACCGTCCTCAGCGACGAGGACATCCGTGAGGAGGTCGACACCTTCATGTTCGAGGTGAGCATATTTTCTTTCCACATTTTCCACTCTCTCGCCCCCCTCTCTCTCTCTCACCCCTCCCCGCTCTCTCTCGCCCCCCCTTTCTCTCTCTCGCCCCTCCCCGCTCTCTCTTTCGCCCCCCTTGCTCTCTCTCGCCCCCTCGCACTCTCTCACTCGCCCCCCCTCGCACTCTCTCTCTCTCTCTCTCTCTCTCGCCCCTCCTCGCTCTCGCTCTCTCGCCCCCCCTCGCTCTCGCTCTCTCGCCCCCCCCTCGCTCTCGCTCTCTCGCCCCCCCTCGCTCTCGCTCTCTCGCCCCTCTCTCTGGGGCGTGCGCTGTCGTTGGTGCATTCCTTGCCCTGAGGTAACAATCTTTTTTCGCCGCAGGGCCACGACACCACCTCGGCGGGCATCTGCTGGACCCTGTTCCTCCTCGGCACGCACCACCATGTGCAGGTAACTACACGCAAGCTATCGTGTTGTTCTAGTCGATTATGAAACATGAAGTGAAACAATGCTTCTCAAAATCAAGGCTCACAATTTTTTTTATTTAATATGTTATTATTACAAACAAATTAGCTTACTTGATCCTATGTGACTAGGCCGAAGGCCTTTAAGCCATTACAGTACCAATATCCTTTCGCTTTCTAATCTTTCGAATTCTGGTATTCACCCCAAATGGTGTCTCCATCGCATCAAAGCCGCGGAAAAGAGACCATAAGGTGGTCAAATTAATACTATTCGCGATGCATTCTATGCGCGCAAGTTTTCTTGATATTCCCCAGCGGGGGGTGAGGGTAGAGGAGGGCTCTGGCAACGTCACGGCTTAAAAGGGCGTACCGACTGTAGGTATGAACTTCACGCGCCAAAGCGTGCCACGATAAATTCTATTATTGTTTTAAAGTTATAAGGTGATTGTTGGCAGCATTGTAAATTGGTACGTGCCGTTCCGAGTCGAACCTAAGTATCACAACGTGCCGTGCTATTCAGCGCTGGGTGAGGACTAGGGAGCTTGTCTATCAAGAAAACTTGCGAGAGTAATATGCAGATCCTCTGAGGCCTGTTTGTTTGGAATGTTTGAAGTTACTAAACTCGCTTTAAAATACAGAAGTTTAAAAACATCAATGGTTTTTGGGCAATATATTTTTAACATCAATGTTTCGCAACATCGATGTTTTGTTGTGAATGTCGCTTCACTACTGCATAAACGGAGTCCGATCAGGAAGACCGACACATGAAGCCCAAATACAATGTTGGGTTTAGACTATTTATTGGGGAAAAAATAATTATTTTCTCCGATGTAATAAAGATTTTTCAATTACATTTTATATATTTTTGCTCTCCGACAGATGGTGCAGACGGTGTTTTCTAATGATGAGCAGTAAGTCTCGATAGCCAATACACTTTTTTCTCAAATTTAAAGCGTTCAATGATACATCCACGCAGCAGATATGCTGACGATGGCTATCAGTCGAAATTTGCTAAACATTATATAGCTACGTACGCATGCACGGCCTGAGTCAATATTAGAGAAAGTTTCCGCGCAGGTAGGCTGGCAGTTGTGGACGAAACGTTTAGCCCTTCCAACTGGTCCACGGTCTTCCAGTCAGGAAACTTTCTCTGAATTAAAACAATATTCATAGCATTCACTTGAATTATTTATATAAATCAAACAACAATTCAGAAGATGATAACTATTCATTTAAAGTCCATCTTTTGTGTCGGTCGGGTGTGCTATGACCTTATTGTATCTTTTCAAATGAGATCCCTGCTGTTGAACAGCTTGGGCAATGCTAGCTTCCTAGAACAAGCTATTTCTAACTTTCTTTTATGTTTCATGTATTGCATTCTTTCAATAATACACATCGATATTTATGCCGACTTAAACGATACCATGTGATTAGCTATACAGAATGCTTGGACTGTGAAAAAGCTTTTATCCCATCTAGCCTTCAGATATAATATCTAATAACTATTTTTGGAACTAACTCTCTCAAAAAGTTACTCTTCGGAATGCCAAAGCGAATGGGAGAGCAGACAAGACGATCCACTAAAAAGCAAATCTCTTTCGCTTTTCCAGGAGAAGGTGGTGGAGGAGCTGCAGGCGATCTTCCAGGGCTCCGACAGGCCCCCTACCATGCAGGACCTGGCCGAGATGAAGTACCTGGAGCGCGTCATCAAGGAGACACTGCGCCTCTACCCCAGCGTGCCAATCATCGGCCGACACGTGACACAAGACGTTCAGATAGGTCAATACCTTCTATTACTATATTACTAAATGACTTCCATCACTTTATTATCAGTAATAGAAGACATTGGATAAGTACCCTGCATATCACGCCTATATTTTTTGTTATCGCTTTAGACGAATTCAGTACCAATTATATAGATGGGTCACTCTGCCCATAAACGGGCCAAAAATATACGAATAACGTGCCAGAGATAAATTTGGAGCAGCTAAAGATAAGAAATAAACTTATAAACTGTACTCCGAGATAAAGAACACTACCTCTATTTTATGCCAGAATAAAGTATTTAACACGTTATTTATTCCAATACCATTGCTCTTCTGGGAGGTATTGAGAGTCCAAAGTACGTATATTAGTACTCAAAGTATTAGTAATAACGTAGAAATTGTAAGCCACGAAAGCAACACCTTGTCTGTATTCTTACATAGAAATACTCTTTGAAGTTCTCATTAGGTAAATGTAATATAGTGCCCTGCATATCCGAGGAAGTTGTGACAATGGGTGGGTATGACAAAACACGAGACCCGACAATTTGAAAAGGCGTATGAAATTAAAGATTTAAAAATATTTCAACTTATAAATGCCTAAATTTATCGGAAATCAAAGAGTAATTAAAGTGTAAAATATAGAATATACATCAGATCAATAGTAGAAGAGACAGTCAGATTCTCTCATATGCAAGTGAATTGGTAAACGAAGTGACTAGGGAATTGTAAACAGTGTATGTTAGACCAGGCGTGAGGTCATGAGGCGAAAACACACGAGCTGAAGATATGAAGGTCAAATGATAACCATTATTTCTGGTGGGAGTTCGATAAGCAGATGAACTGAATGGTAGAAACGCATTCTATTTATATTGATAGTTGCCGCTTTAGAGAATATGTATTACCATGAAGACAAATACCATTTTGGGTAGCTACTACCATGGCCAATTTATTATCAGCAATTCCATATTTAAGGATTGATTTAGTACAATGAGTATGACGGGAATTTGCAATAGATAACGCTACCTCAAGCCGATTTTTCATATTCCATTTTATAATTTCACTTATTTTAGTAGTATTTGTAGCAACTCGCGCAACTTTTCTTGAACGAAGGATTGAAGAAATGCGGGTAGAGTGGGGATATTAGTTACGAAATCGGCCACTAGGTTTTATGAAGTAATGCCAATCTCTGGAGAATCAGTCATGCCTTGGCAACTTTGTCAATAATTTGCGTTCAAACTTTCTAAGGAGTTCGAGGTATCTCCTGTGATGGATTTTCACTAGCTTTGGACATTTCATTAGATTTTTGGGAGAAAACCACGGACAGAAATTTTTGTCTTTAACAGAAAACAGTTTCTATTTCGCGCCAGTGAAGATGGGTTTTTTAATGTTGTCATCAGTGCACGCTGCGAGCTTTTGCTTTCTCTGATTTTTGTGACGGGGAAGACAAGAAAAGTTGCGCGAGTAATAATACACCTATTCCTTCTTCAAATGGATTCTAGTAATCCAAAGGAATTAATAGGAACGGATAATATCCTATTTCTTCTAATGTATATATTTATTTTATTATACCCGATAAACAGGATATGGATGTTACTATTTTGATTTTGAATAATTTATTTATATTGTTACCATTATTATAATGATGGTAACTATTGCGTTCCATTTTATTATTAGATGTATTCAAGTATCCGGAAGGTTGAACGGTTTAGCGAAATGAAAACAGACAGATAATCAGAAAACATAATTTTTGTTTCAGTAATATTCATATTTTGTTGATTGCTTCCCACTGTTGAAACTCCATAGCTTCCCTTTGTCCCTTGGAATGTGTTTCACCCGATTAGTAACTGGAACTAATCAGGCGAGCAGTCGCCACAAAAACATATTGTGAATTAGGCGCCATCCGTGGTGACAACTGTCATGTTTGCAACGTTAAACGTTTTTTTTTTTTTTTTTTTTGTAAAAACATTGAACGTCAATTAAATTAATACATTACTGTTGGAAAGCCTCTGAACTAACAGATACTTATTTTCTTTTAGGAAATTACACTATTCCAGCTGGATGTGATGTCACAGTACATATTTATCACGTGCATCGGAACCCAGAGTACTTCCCTGAGCCAGAGAAATTCGACCCGGACAACTTCCTGCCCGAGCGGGTGCAGGGCCGCCACCCTTACGCCTACATCCCCTTCAGCGCAGGCTCCAGGAATTGCATCGGTGAGTTGATCAAGAAAGTTGGTGGGCTATCACTTATCAGTGTAATAAGATACATAATTAGATCCAGGAGAAAACTTCGTCATATAAAATACATAGAGAACAGTTGTTATGTTTGCAACAGTTACGTTATTTTTGAATTAAACATGTTTTCGCAGATGCATTATTTTAAGAACTGAAATGACAATGAGCAGTAATGTGGAAAGTGACGACTCAAAGTGCTAGGCAAAACGTTTTGTATCTTCAACTGTTTTCTTTTATGATATATTGAGGTACATGAGAACCACATCATACCAACGTTTAAGTAAGGCCAAAAGGAAATAAATTTTAGGCAAATTCAGAAGAGAATTAATAATTAAATATGTTGCCAATAGAATGGAATTTCTCCATTTGCAAAATGCTTGGTGTTCCTAAATCATAAAGATAACAACCAAGTGCTAATATGCGATTATCACATTCTAATACTTTTGCTCTTTAAGTTCTTACAGGTCGTGCATTATTAATTGTGTAAGCCAGTCTTGAAATAAGTTGATGCATTTTTAATAACCATCAGTCTGCAATTGAAAATCTGTCAGATCAGTTTGACTTCTTAAATTAAGTTTCTTGCCTACAAGCGGCCATTAAAGCGAGCCCATTTTTCATTCCACTAGCAATTACACACAGATGTAACGAGTTCAACTGTTACATTTTATATTTACTTTTCAACTCTTTCATCGTTCTGATTTGTCCACCATGACATATGATGAGATGACAGTTGTCAATTATAAAGTCAGTTTTCCCCCATAATGAGTATAATAATAAATCATTGGCACACTTTCATTCTTTACAGGAACTGAGTTTTTCTAACCTTTCATTTTTGACATAATGTCTTGTAAGACACTGATAATCTGCAGGTGAATTCTAAGCATTCTTGTTCTTAGCTTCATCAAATTTCACTATCGAATCACATTCAACGCCTGTAAATTAATTCTTTTTTTCAAAAAGTAGTTGTTTTTTCTCAATCTCCTGTATTATAAGTCGTAGTTTCAAAAATCAAAATTCACGAATCAAATTTACTTATGTGAATTTAAAGTCGTACTTTTAATTACTGATTTAGTCCTCCATGTACAATACAGCGCAGGATATTTCAAGAAAGCTTCAATATGTTCGTCCATCACAGCGGAAGTATTGCGACGGGGAGGTGCCGTATCTGTCCTCTTGTCCAACTCGCAAGTGACAATTACTACTTTTATAAGCTGATACTATTACAAAAATCAATATTTTAAAATTAGAAAGATGCAATATTTTGCAGCTAAATAGTTCTTGCTGTTATAAATAATAAAGGGACAAAGTTATGTTTTAATCATTCTGAGTAGCTGCAGTACTAATTATTATTCATAACGACTAGCGATTATGCATAAAGTCTTATTAATAATTACTGACCGTAACACATACGTACTAAAGACTTTTTTCCTTGGGACTCAAATAAGGAGATTTTTCTTGAATCTTACACAAAATTGTTAATCAATGAAACTACTAAACGACCGAAATTGTAAAACATTATGCCATTTCTGCTTCCTCTTGCTTCATGTAATACTATTTTGTACGTTCTCCAAATATTTCTTCTCGAGAAAGATAGTTGCGTCACGGCTTCTGAGAAGGCCTACGGGCGCAGACACAATGTTTGTCTGTGGTCAGAGGGGCTAAACAGGTTGACACCAAGGTGCGCATTGGAAAGTCAATATGAAGGCAATACTGAAGTCTCGTTTAGGAAACGCATAAAACCAAGTTAGACCTGGGTAACTATGTCCAGACTTCATGCAATATTTCCTGTTCAGTTCAGTGTAAGCCACCGATGACTGTACGGTTTGGCGATGTAATTTAACGTTCTGAAGTAATTTGCATTTGCGTTATATTTGCTTTGATGCAAACACTGAAATATAATTGTCAACAGTTAATCTATCTAATATTTTCTTATTCTTCAAAATTTTGTCATTAAAATCACTCATTTTTTTAATCTTCCCAGTTTGGGTTAAGACTAATCACAATCACCCACTTATACCGTACAGCTTCGAACTACATCAAATAAAATACATCGAACAAACATTTGCAGCATGTATACACGCAATAGTTACGCCATTCGGTATATGGAACATTTCAGCGCCGCTGAAGATATAATAAAGGAGAGAGTTAGTTAAGTGAAGGAAGGAAAATCACTCATCGATACAACAAGAACCGAAGTTTCATTCTTTGTGAGTCCACGAATCTTTGCTTAAAAACTGGCTTAATTTATAATTACTTTTTTTCTGTAACAAAAGTGATTCGAATGCGTTAAACAAGATAATAAAAATGGTTTTAAATTCAGGATCAACACGATTTTTTTAACAAAAAATAATTAACTTGACAGGTACTATAGTCAGTGTTGAGAAATTATTTTCTTCTTTTTTAATTCAATAGAATAAATTGTTCATTAAATGAGGTAACAGGCCACTGAAGATAAGGTTTAATACAACATTCGTTTATAGATTTATGGGGACAGTAATTTAAGAACTTAACATTTCAGCCTGAAGGTAACAAACGTGATCACAAAACTAGCAATTCTATGACTATTCTGTACATCTCTTCTTTCTGGCGCACTTTTCAGCAGCTTTATGGTATCTAAGATGAAGACAGGAATTCACAAAATGAGTCGTGTTCCAATGAGCAAGATGATCAATTTAAGAAAGAGTAGCTCAATCAAAAATATGTTATTCAGAACTACAATAATTTTAACTACTTGATTATGGTGTTTTTGAACTGGTTGTTCGAATCACCAACGTAACAACCGTTTCTGCGAACTACAATAATTTTGACACACGTTTCGCGCGAACTGGTTGAATGGCACACTAACTGTAGTCCCCTACCCAATCCCTAAAAATCCTGCTTCAAATCCCTGCGTCTCGCCTTGCGCCGCCATTAAAAGGATGCTCCGGTTGCAGGCCAGAAGTTCGCGCTGCTGGAGGAGAAGGTGGTGCTGTCGATGCTGCTGCGCCGCTACTCCTTCCAGGCGCTGGACAAGGCGGAGGACCTGAAGCTGATGGGGGAGCTCATCCTGCGGCCCTGGGGCGGCCTGCGCCTGCGCGCCACCCGCCGCGCCACCTAGCGCCAGCGCCAGTCACAGTGCCAATGTCAGCGCCAGCACCAGCAACAATGTCAGCACAAGCGCCAACGCCAACGGCAGCGCCAGTAAGCGTCGGCGCCAATACCAGCGCCGGCGCCAATACCAATACCAGCGCCAATACCAAACCAGCGCCAATACCAATACCAGCGCCAATACCAATACCAGCGCCAATACCAATACCAGCGCCAATACCAATACCAGCGCCAATATCAGCGCCAGCGCCAATATCAGCGCCCGAGCCAATATCAGCGCCAGAGCCAAAACCAGCGCCAGCGCCAATACCAGCGCCAGCGCCAATACCAGCGCCAGCGCCAAAACCAGCGCCAGCGCCAAAACCAGCGCCAGCGCCAAAACCAGCGCCAGCGCCCATACCAGCGCCGGCGCCCATACCAGCGCCAGCGCCAATGCCAATACCAGCGCCAGCGCCAATACAAGCGCCAGCGCCAATACAAGCGCCAGCGCCAATACCAGCGCCGGCGCCAATACCAGCGCCAGCGCCAATATCAGCGCCAGTGCCAATACCAATACCAGCGTCAATACGAATACCAGCGCCAGCGCCAATACCAATACCAATACCAATACCAGCGCCAGCCCCCGCGCCCGCGCCCACCCCCGCCATTTAACAAGGCATGCGCTTGCGCGCCTCCCGCCACTGCATCTTTACGAAGTAGGATTTATTTAGAGCAGCGCTTAAAGTAAATCAGCTGTTGGCGGTTTCATCCAATCGAGAGCTTATATGTCACTGCAGTGACGTCACTATGGTGACATTCAAGCTCCCGATTATATGAAACCGTCAACCGCTGATTTACTTCAAGCGCAGCTCTAAATAAATCCAAGTATGGCGCCCGCGCCACCGCCCTTCAGTTCTGGATCGCTCTTGATATTAATAAAACACATTTTTTCACAGCTACTTTTACCCTTGAGTTTCTCTTGTGTATTATTTCAAACAATTTTCATCCTACAAACAATTTTATTTCCATATTACCTTTTATTCTCTCTGAGATTTTGACGGCACTGCGTTGCTTCTGACCGAGGGGTTGAAGGGTTCGAATCGGAACGGTTTTCGACACTAGGTACGAGTTCACTGCCAGGTCGAATTCTGCCTATGTCTAGAGGCGAATTCTGACGACTGACTGTTCTGATCGGTATTTTCCCATGATTTATCCGATCAACGCCAGGCGAATGCCTGAACAGAACCCTAACAAATGGGTTACAGACCGCGCGCGATGTTTTCTTCTTCTTCCTTGACGCTTTCCGTTACTTACACTCACTTACATGCACTACACTACTTTAGATTTCTATATTAGTCAAAATAGAGTAAAAAACTGTATGTTACATTATTGGGGAGAGATTATCTGCACACGTTCTTGAGTTTCGAATCCCTTTCCCGTCATTTTATCTAAAAAATAGTGACAAGATGGAGTAAATGAGTTTAAAAATATCAATAAAATAAATGTTTAAAAATCACGAGATTAGCAAATTGTAAATTAATAAACAATTTCGTTTCGGAGTTGTAGAAAGCGTATTTGCATCGGTAAACGAGTTGCAAGTATGATTTTTCTGCATTGCTAACAAGAAAGTAACTCGCCCTTACTGGCTTGTAGGTTGGCACCAGACCTCATCATCCAGCAAGGAAACGTCACCGCCACATCCAGGGGAAAACATGCTTACATGTTTTTAACAAATAATAGACAATTCATTAATCTAGTTTCCAGTTCCTTATAATTCTTTCTCATTCTCTTCAGCGGAAAAACGCATCAAGTACTCTTGAGCACAATGTAACGTTTCAAGTACTCTTGAGCACCACGACATAACTTGTTGTATTGGTGATAAGAACAAAACTTACGTATTTTATATCAATTTACGACCACTTTTTTACAGTTCATCTGAGCTTTTGGCAAAAAATGTAAATTTACTTACAATTAAAAGTTTGTTTATAAAAATATAGAAAAATAAAAAGAAATGTTACTTATTTGAAATGTAGTTAAGCCTTTGCTAGCTATAGAACTAAAATTCTGATTTGAAATTCTTGATCAGAACAAATTTAAGACTACCAATCAAGCTCCTAATGCTATTGCATGTTTAATACTCTCTGAAAAGGTATTGAAACATGAAACATAGGGGAGTAGATTATGTAATGAACTCGTAACTTGTTCGCTCGTAAAGATTTTTTGGATTCTTGGAATAATCTATATTCACTCATAAAAATTGTCAGTCTCAAAAATTACATTTTGACAGAATGATGAAAAATATGTTTCTCGAAGAGGAGGAGTTCGTACGTCAAAATCGGATATAAAGCATAACAGCATAGAAGCGTCATGGATGGTATCAAGGTAATGAATCATATCAAAGTATCAGGTGTGTTCAAAGAAAACTGACTAAGATAGGAATGTTTACTTGTCATAAAACGAGCCGAAAATTGAGATAAGATGGTCCTGCAAACTATTTTCTTGTTCACTGGAAGTAACTGAATATTTGATACAGTGTCAGAAGAGAAGCAAGCATGAACATAATTCTCAGTTTCTTTCAAACGAATATTCATGTGTAAGGAGTAACACAATTGGTAAGAATACATAACACTATTTAATACTTCACAATAAGAATAGATAACCCACATTCCATTAGTTTTGTGAAAATGTGATGTTGCCACGAGAGAATTTCGAAGAGTATATATGTACGAGTTAATGCTAGCTTCCGAACGTAGTTCTTCATTTTATGGATGTTCGTTTCGTATTTAATATAAGTAGACACGTAAATGAGAAGTATAGGACGTAATATTTCATATATATAAAGTGATGGTTAAAGTAGCTAAGAAAACCAACTTTATTTTTTCATTCTGGCGACTTATGTAGGTAATGTATTTTTTTCTAAATATGTCACTTTTATTCAAAAAAAGGAGATGGAACTACGGGTAAGCACTACCCTGTTATGTCTTTCCTACACGATGAATCTTTAAAAATGATAAGTCATTAGAAAATTCCTCTAGCTTTGTTAGATATAATATACTAGCATAAACCTCCCGCAACAGTGCTGCCAGCGAATTGAAGTAAAATTTAACCTATAATGGTGATGGATGTTTGGTTTCGATTTTCCCCACACAAAGTATTCACTACTATTTTCTTGTTTTTGGATGTTTCAAAATGAATTCATAATTTGAACGATACGTTCAAATTATATTCAAATCAAAACATTCCTCTAGAAGAGACATCTCCAGAACACATTATTCTTGAGTTCACTTCATTTTGAGTAAATTGTTAATTATTATTGATTTTCGTGAAATTCCTGTTTCAAGCAGACTCCATTTCACAGACACTTCATTTACAGGACCAATATCCATAACTGTTGCCGCGCCTGGGAACATCACTAAATCAATTGAAAGCAGGTAAGTTTTGAGTAGACTCTCTCCTTGCGAGAAGGTTTGTAATTATAGTGATTCCTGAAATCTATATTTCAAGTGGATCTTATTTCACTTTTTTTAAAGATATCGTTTTGATATTATTTGTATGAAAATCTGAGCATTCAATGTTAAAATACTTTTTATTTTCTCTCTACGGAGAGAGAAAGTTATGAAATATTCACATAAAAACAGCAAATTTTCGGCAGAAAAAATCTTATTACAGGATCCTGGTAACGCAAAAGTCGGTAAATTTAGTTACTAAATTTAGAAAAAAATCGTTTATCACATGGTAAAGGCAGTATCCATTTGTGTGGGTGCTTGATAATGTGAAATCGAATGATGACCACAACCTGGCTGAACGACGCTGGGGGCTAAACCGTTCAGCCAATTTTCTCAAAAATTGATATTCCCCAATTAATCTGGTTGATATCGCGACCCCTTTGAATTTTAATCTGATATTTTAATTATTGGGGTACTTTACATGATGCTTCTGGGTCACTGTGGCTCCATTGTTTTTTATTAAATTTTGTTGTTGTGTTGATAGTGTGAAGGACGTTTAAGAGAATAGTGCAAGTCTCTCGTTCGTTAAAAATCCTCATTTTTTGAAAATTGCAAATGTTCAAAATATTTTCGGAGACTTCCTACATGTAAAATATTAAAGATAGGGATATTTCCCCTTAATGAACACTGTTCCTTAAAGATATATTTTGAAATAAGGTCATGTACAATTTTTCCAAAATATGAAAACTTTTCGCGTAATATTGCGTGAAAATACGGGCGAGAAAGTATGTGATGATTTAGCAACACTAGTTTAGCAAGGGCAAAGCAACCTGCCTATTTTGTTACACGAACAACTGACAGGTTGTGTCACCTCAGAAGAACAGGAATAATATCCATCTCTTTAGACCACGACGCATCTCTGACACATTCTCGCCGCTGAGTTTTTTTAACCAACGCCCACCCTTGGCATGCTAGCCATTTTGGTGACGCGCCGACCAATATAGACGC
>BOPP01000150.1:894072-904989 GCA_017312745.1 Gryllus bimaculatus | reverse complement strand
CGGCAAGTACAGCCTCTTCGCCGCTCCGTTGCGTCCTACGAGACATCAGGACGTTTCACTCGTTTGTAACGGCGTGACTCCGTGTACTTCATATCACGTTACATTCAACAAGATCCCTATAATAATTTCGACGGTGACGCATTTAGGATGACGTATTTTATATATTTAAAATAAGTAACTAAAACCCATAATAATAATAATAATAATAATAATAATAATAATAATAATAATAATAATAATAGAATTAATAAAAGGACTGTAATTTATTTCCAAGGTTCTGGATATTCCAAGCAAGATGTCATAAGATTCATAGGAAGAAGATCAAACAATGGAAGGCGATGTCAAAACTAGTAATACCCATAAAACGATTTATTCTTATCACTCAATTCGGACCCCAAGATGACTAGACGCAAACAAGTTGTAATTACACGAATTAGAACCGGACATTCTAAAATTACACACAGATAATTGCTGGAAAATACCTCACCACAACTATTTGACATGTGTAAGGTAACACACTCACAAATATGATCACATTATAATTATATTTCTTAATTTCTGTAAACACCTGCTATAAATCATTGTAGTCGCTAATAACCTTGGTCATTGATGCGACTAAAAATAAAGACGAAAAACAACTACAAGGTATCATTAGTGAACTGTTACTAAATAAGACGAAGAAAATAAAATTTTAACTCTCATACTGCTATATTTAAAAAGAAAAATCTGAGCTAGTGTATACCAAACGTGTGAATGGCAACATAATACATAAAAGAGCTGATATAGTCACGAAATGTTATCCTACAATCACATTGCATTGCGATATCATTCTTTGTATGATTTTAGGTGGATACAGATTACCCGCAGGCTGCAACGTTGCCATTCGCATCTACTTGGTGCACCGGAACCCAGAGTACTTCCCTGAGCCAGACAAGTTCAATCCGGACCACTTCCTCCCAGAGCGGGTGCAGGGCCGCCACCCTTACGCCTACATCCCCTTCAGCGCAGGATCCAGGAATTGCATCGGTGAGTGCGCAGTGCAGGTTGGCGATATTTGTATGTGAAAAATAATAGGATTTAGGAGAAAACTAGTGTGTGGTTTACAAATTATAGAGTGGTCTATTCAGATTTAAGACATCAAAATATTCCGAGAAAATGGCATCGTGGAGAAAAAGGTTTGAAATAAAATATTGTTTTGGGAGGGTCACTTTTGTACTATCACTAACTATCCCACCATTACCCACAGTATGCCTTGGGAAGGTGGTAGCTGAACCTTTAATAGGGAAACTTCAGGGTTGTTGTTTTTTCATTGGAAATTTTGGAACATTGAATCAAAATAGGTCACTCCGGTTCGAAACTTTTTTCAATTTCCGATAGGTGACGTAATAAATTAATATTTAAAAGTCCCCTGAAGTTCCTTCTATTGGGTACAGATATTCCCGATAGAAATGGAAAATGCAGAATATCAAAATCTTGAAAGTTTCAGGAAATATGAAGATACAAACGTTCATCATTTCGCGTTCATACTATTATTCACCTTCCAATCGAAATTCTTGTCTTCTCTACTCACAAAGAGCTCCTCTTACAGGCCAGAAGTTCGCGATGTTGGAGGAGAAGGCGGTTCTGTCCACACTTCTACGCCGCTACTCCTTCCGCGCTGTGGACAAGCAAGAGGACCTCAAGTTGTTAAGCGAACTCGTTCTGCGGCCCAGCAATGGCATTCGCATCAAGATCCAGCGCAGACATCAGTATCAGAAGTCAGCCTAAATGTTGTAACCTTTACCATCTCCTTTTTTAAGCAGTTTGTCCTAAGATTGGTCATGGATTCAGTTAAACAAAATCCCTCAATTATAACAATATAAGGTGCATTGTAATAACATTTTGCGGCATTACGCCATGTACACATTTACATGCATTAAATTACCTGTCTGGTTATTTTTATGTTTATTTTCCTCTCAAGTGTGTACAGAACGTGTTGGGCGACGACGAACATTTAAATGCAATTGAAACAAAAAGCTCCTCTTTGTTTACTGTGTTTTCTGTGTTTTTTTTAC
This sequence comes from Gryllus bimaculatus, assembly GCA_017312745.1. NCBI lineage: Eukaryota > Metazoa > Arthropoda > Insecta > Orthoptera > Gryllidae > Gryllus > Gryllus bimaculatus. Next base: position 902,935 of record BOPP01000150.1, on the reverse strand, counting down.
TAATCGCCCGGATATGAGAAAAGAATATAGTAATGCAATTAGGTAATATATTATACTAGTAAAAACAGGCGTCGCCGACGCTGTAAACCGTTTTAAAAATAGTTACAAGTGTTGAAAATTTATTTCATTCCCAGCCTTGTTGAAAGATGTTCTTTCAGTATCATCCATCACTCGTAGTAGCTGATAATGTTATACTCCCCTTCGAAAGTTCTTAACATCCAATAGTACCGTGTGTTATCTCCATACGGGATATAAGCTGGTCTTATTGGAATTTCAAAATTATAATCACTGTAACAAACACTTGCAGATTGTGATGCTAATGTTTAAATTTTATTACATCTACATTTTTATGCTTTTTTGCTAATACGCACAAAAATGCACATAGCACATTTGAATTAGCACAAATCCAAAATATACAAATGCAGATCATTCCCAATTAGTTGCGAATATTCTGACGCAACGTCTTTTACAACTACATTTGATTCTTCCCCGGATTTTCTTAACTCATCCATATTTTTCTCCCCTAATTTTTGAAGAGATTGAAACTTCACAAGCTTATTTGTGTTCACTTCTACTTCTGAAATTGCTCTATTATTCGTTTTGTATGCGAATCTAGCGTTGTATACAAATCTAACATTAAAATGTGGCTGTTTTGTATGTTTATGTAAATAAGGTGTTAGTTAAGTTTAATAAACATAAGTTGTGAGTCACATTCACCTAAAATTCGGTATTTGCACAGTTATGTAAGAACGTAAAAATGAGAAGTCCAACATAAAGATAATTCATTCTCTAGTATTACTCACAGTTCAGTATTCTACGTATTCTATTGAAATTCGTAAAGTTTAATAAGTTTAGAGGCAATACTGTTCGCAAATAAGTTTTAGCAAATTACTTTTTTTAATACATTAATTCGAATCTAAATTCAAATTAATCTGCAGCTCTATTTACTTGGTAACTCAATTATTTACTTAAAGATATCAACTTCAGTGTTTCCAATGTCGTGAAAGTAAAATATGGTATATTTTGCTAAACATTAGTTTGGTTATGGATGTTTAATCAATGCTAACCACATATATCGATTTAGAAAGCGTTGGTTTAATTCCTGGCATTATCCCTAAGATCGCAGCGCCAAAACCCGAAAAAACACGTTTTTGGGAATTTCTTAGAATCACATGGCCATATCCGAAAACAAATTATCAGTTCCCCATTAGGTGACCAAGACGTGTCGAATAGCATCTCATTCGTCTCGATTGGTGCACGGGAGGTGGTCTAGCCGCAAGTGACGGAATCTCACACATCTGTACATCCGCACATCTGCACACTCAATACTCGAATGTTGCATACTGATTTTCTGATTAACGTGGACTGCCAAATTTGTGCAAGGGGCCTTCCTGAAAAGGATGTACACAAGAACTTTAATATCACGATGCAACGTCGTTATATGTACTATTCGAAGGTAATGTCTTTATGAAATACCTTCTCTTTGATTTTTTTGAACACTATTAGCGCTAATAATATAGCGCGCGTGATACAAATTAACGTCTTATCTGGAGGTCTACGAAATTTATTTCGCGAGCCACCAATTATTCTTCAAATTTTGCATAAATTCAGTGCAGAGTCACACGATGTAACCTGTAATTTTGCAACCCGTATTTTTTGTAACCACCTTGTAAACCCATGTAACCTGCGTTTTTGTTGTTGTGAACAAATAATCAAAATCTGTTGAAAGTCACACAATATCCTTCTTTTTCCCATGGCGAGAATGAATATCCGCTGCGGTACTATGACTTATCTTCTCAGTTCCTAGTTTTTTATCTCGTTTATCAAATGCTTTACTTTCTCATCCTATATTTCTGGGACTTCTTGCATTCTGTTTAATGTGCATCGAATTTCAGTGTGCTGGACTTTTTTATTTATAGGCTGATTTCAATCAAACATTTAAATAAATGTTTAAATTCACCGAAATACATAAATAAACAAAATAAACGAAATAAACGAAATAAACGAAATAAACGAAATAAACGAAATAAACGAAATAAACGAAATAAACGAAACAAACGAAACAAACGAAACAAACGAAACAAACGAAACAAACGAAACAAACGAAACAAACGAAATCAACGAAATCAACGAAATAAACGAAATAAACGAAATAAACGAAATAATCGAAATAAACAAAATAAATAAAATAGTCTTTATTGATGGCGAGGCTCAGGCCATTTAGCCCGCTCTTCCGCCTGACCATTCAGGCGGAAAGTTCATCAAATGACACTAAACACGTGCGCCTAACCTTATTCAGATTCCGTTCCGGGCTTGGGTAGCGCTTTGTGGGCTGGCGCTGCCTCCGGCTCTGCCAGGAAACCGCAGGAATGCGTCAATTACGCCCGCAGGGCGGTGCGATTACGCGGGCACGACATGCAAGTCATCTGCCACGGACTGACTCCGGGCCACCATTGCACTCTACAGCTAACACTCTTGCTTCCAGTACCACTGAAGCCAACAATCTTATTACGATATTCATGAAATTCTGCAAGTTCGATTACATCTGTTGCCTGCCTCTGAACGACAGATACTAGGACTCGAGTTATCATGGCGGCGGAGATTTTTGCACTAGTTACATACTAGCTCAGTTCAATGCAATCACGGTTTAGAGAAGAATTCTAGCGGCCGACGATTCTGATCGATAGTTTTCCACGAAACGTCAGATCAATTCCAGGCGAATGCCAGACCAATACCGTAACGAGCCGGTCAGGGAGCGCGTGCAATATTTCCTCACTCATCCTTTTACCTCATCTCCGCTTTCACGCATCCTTACATTTCCATTCTCTATATTAATTGAATTGAATTGAATTTTTGCCTTATTTTACGTGGCGAGTGCCGGGCCGTTAGGCCTGCTCTTCCGTCTGACCACGCAAATTTCGCATACGCTCCTTTCACCAACTGGCGGAGAAAGGTGGTATCTCTTGGGCGACGAAACAGGCGATTTGAATTTAACTAAGATCACTCACTTAGGCTTGACCCTTTACATACAGTAAATCTACTGACATGGGACAGCCGGCTTTACTTCTCCTCCGAAAAAGGCGTACGAAGGATTTTTTTCGCCCTAAAAAGCCACGTCTTCGATCGGGTTTCAATCCACCTTTACACCATGCCAAACATGTTCACAATTATCACACATGTCGGGAGATCAGACGAGAACTTAGAGCTTGTCCCGGCTGGGGCGGTGCCCCCCTGGTGGGAGATACCTAGAGGAGGAATCCCACAAGCTGACGATGCGATATCTCACGTTCCTGAGGTGGATGATCACCCACCTTTCGAGATAGAACTAGCGTTTCACTAGCGGGACTAACGACTAGGGGGCGTATTTTAATTCTTTTTTTTATTACTTTAGAACGATGTCTTTTAGTATAGACATTAATTTTATGTTGTAAGTCATGAAAAAAAGAAATGATTCACCTTTAAATGACTTTTTTTTCATTTTTCTTTGATTTCGACTAATAAATAATTTTTTGTCATTTCTAAAGCATTTTGTGCGTATTTCTTCGATTTTAAAATCATTTTAATGGTACTTGCATCAAACAATAATTACGAGATGCAACAATTGTTCTTCACAGAATTATTCAATAGCCTTTTCAATTTCTTTGCTCAGAAATGTTAATGTCATCAGTTGTATGTAATCTAAAATTCCTGTGACGCCCTAAAGGCAAAGATTGCCTGGTGCCAAACCAAAAGTTTGCGCAAGCTGAGTTCACTTGAACGAAAGCAAGAAGCCTCGATTACATCAGTAACTTATCCAACAGCTTTAGATATTTATCTGAAGTGGTTGTGATTCATTTTTCTTTGTTTTTGGGCATTCAAAAAATTAAGATAATTTTATTGATCATTTTTTATGATGTTGTAGGTCATCAACATCCGACCTCTAGGAATGACCAAATCAGTTGACACGTTCAAAATCACAATATAATGTATCAATCAATCGATCGAGTACGTATATAATAGGTTTTTACGACCTTAATTCCTGTAATGGTTGATGCAATTGCCATCGCCACTGGTCCTCGACACAAAATGAGAGCGTCGACTCGCCAAAGAATGCTCGTCACTCAGCCGCTGATGCAACTCACGCGAGTCCTGTGTTCACGTTCTGAGATGGAAGGTAGGACGTGGAAACGATGACGATATTTTCCTAACCTTTATATTTTATCATCGATTTACCGAAGCTGATTTTTTTAACATTGATGTTTTGTGCTCGTTTGTATGTGGTAGACGTTTTATATTTTTTTTTAAAGTAATAAACAGCTGGCAATTTTCACACACCAGTAATTGAACATAATTTCAGAGCAAAGTGATCAAGCGTGAAGGGACTGAAAAGGAAAAGGAAATTTTTACTTTTTAGAACAGTATCAGGAGTTTTTTCCCAAACTGGAGGGATAGTTATTGAAAAAAAAACTGGCTTCAAGGGAAATGTTAAAAAACTAGTTTTTAAATTGTAAATAAACATTGAAGTGAATAATAATTACAAATAAAAATTGCTAGTTAATTTTTCGTCAATAAATGTCTTATTTTTGCATTGTTAAACCTGATAACAAAACTTTTCAGGCTTAATTACTATTACATATGACTAACCTTTTAGTTCAATCTCAACTATAATTCAATAAACACGATCACTGATAATTTAAGTTTCCCCGCACGGATATCAATTAAACCGTTTTGAATATCACGTTTAAAGTTGTTGTATTTTGAGCAACGATGCTTTGGAACATTGATGGCGATGACACATTCCTAACTGGAAGCTATTAGAGAAGTAAGAGCGAAAAATATCGTGCATCTTCATAAAGAGCACACAATAAACATGCGGCTGATTATTGCGTGTCGTAGGGAAGGGATTTTGAAAAGGAGAGAATTGATTACTCCTTAATTGTAAGATAACCATAGTACACATTTTAGGAATTAAGTAATTAAAGTTTGGTACCTAAGACCTTTTGTTATTCCTTTATAATGCATGGCATTCCACCATTTAACTGTTTCTTTCAGGGAAATGTAAGTGTTCCGTTCATCTCAATCCAACGTTTCAATCGTGAAAAAAACGACGTTATCTCGTCTTCCATGGATCTCACAAAAATAGTTCACAGAGTAAGATATAAATCAAACCGTTTTAACGGGTGCCTGTAGGGTGCGAATACTCTATAGGCACCTGTAAACAGATTCACATTTGAACTCACAAAGAAAACTTTTTTACCTTCAACTATCCAGCGTCACGCTATCGAAATGATTTAAAATGCATTCGGTCGTAAATTTAATGGGCTTTCAGAAACGTCTTATTCACTTTGATGAATTTCCTCACGGTTTTCCAGGTATTCGTTAAAAAAGTTTAAAAGGGTACCCATAATTTGTTTTGTAATGCTTAGGAAACGGGCGTGAGAGTAGTTTTACGAAATATTGGATGGACAGTTATGTTCCTCTCTTTATGAAAATAACCAAAACAAAATTTTATAAATGTCGAAATAAACTGTTAATGTGTGTAAACAAAAACATTCTTTATACAATAAAAAATAATTATCTGACAATAAGGACATAAATATTGTCCACCAAAGTACTTTACTTATATCGCCGTCACTAATATTATCCCGGTCAAACACTGAAAAAAACATTGTAAAAACAAATGAATGGATTTTTAAAAATATTTTTATCTACCTAATTAAATAAATTCAATAGTTTTTGATAATATACAATTGCACACCATAATAGCAGATTATGAAAATTCAGTTATTTTGAAATTATACACACGCATGTCCATTTTATTTACAAATAATAATGCAATTTTAGATGACACTGAGCTCCCTCTAAATAGAGAGTTGTGGTTATACCTAACAATTTTCTGACAGATCAGGGAATTCCTTAGGAAATTCCTGAACCAAACTGTTGCGTAACAAATTATTCTCACGAGTAATTAAGGAAACGGGCAATAATCTTACATTACATTGCATCTTACGAATAATTCATCATGACATTTTGGATCTTCGTGTAAAGAACAAAGTCCACTCTGTCCTTGTAATGTCTTATTTTTAGTCACACAATTTTTCTGAAAGATGCGGCATTGATCGATTATACTTTGGAAGATTATTTAAGGTTCAATTAATGCCTGTGAACATTTGAATGATGTTCAAGAAGTAATCCGCAAATTTATTAATGTTCCAGTGCTACGTCATCTTGATACAACACGAATGTAAGGTATGTTCTTATACTTACTAAGGTACGATCGACCTTTGAACCTGAGTGTATCATCAGACGTTACTCATTGATAATGAGAGACGTGGAAAGACTTCTTACATCACTGGCGAAAGTACAAAAAACAAAATTTCACCTCCAAAAGTCGGTTAAGTTTTAAATACAAATTGAAATAGGTATATCGGCTTAACACATCACAGAACACTTACAATGGGTGGATTATGGCACGAGAAACGTGTAAGAACATCTCTGTTCTTTAATTACAGACATGAGTCAAATTGACTTTGCTGTTGATTTTCTACGAACTACAGAAATGTCGTGGAACTGATTTTGTCGTATACCCTACATCCTTTTCCTCAGTACCGTGTTAGTCTTCTGAGTGAATTTACATTGAACTTACTTGTCGTCTGCTTCTATTTGAATACTAATTCAGTACTTGTGTGTTGATATTCGACTACTTGAATTGAAATTGGACGTTTATCGAATTAACCGTTGACGTTATATTTTAAAGCGTATTAAACGAAATACTGGGATCTTCATCCAATGAATTACATACATCTGATATCGGCTTAACGATCACCAGGTGGCAGAATGAATTAAATACATCCGATATTGATGATTGCAATACAGAGCGTTTAATAGTAAGTGACCATGACAGTTAAGAAAACATGACCGGATGATAATATTTTTGGATGAAACAACAATGCGTTGAAATGTTCAATATTGCCTTGTATGAGTCATCGATCATAATATTGTACTCAAGTTGTCTGCTAGTCAGCAAGGAAACAAAGAATTCTGTGATAAAACTTCCGCTGTGCAATATTAAGGAAAGAAATATGGGATATGTAATTATATAGAGTTTCTTCCACTTGTAAAGCAAATATAAAATTGCCAGGAGTATTTTGAACACGTTTCTACGTTTGTGCTTTAAAATTTCATGTTTGCATTAAGGTCTAAGATAGTTAGAAAACGCGTACAATATGAAGATAATTTAAATCATTTTCATTGCATTTTTGACTGAAACTAATCACTACCAAATTCCTTCGCCAGTTCGATTCTTGTAATTCATTTTTGAATATATATAACCTACCCTACTTATACTGCGTTCCCGTAAGTTCACTTTCTACGAATAATCAGCGTCTTCATGGTTGTATATTCTTGGTTCAAGATAGATTCCATATCACTGCTTAAGAAATAATTACTCGTTCAAGCATCCAAATAACATAGAATATTCATCCCTCTCGGCTCCAGAAATGTAATGGAGGTGTTGACTCTGTGACTGAACCCCCTGCAGCAACGTACGACTGACTGTTTTTGAAGGACACATTTTTTAATATATAATTTATTTAATATTGTTATGTATCACTGACCAAAAGCTTTCTTTTGATCGTCTTGCGGTATGACTGCTGTCAGAGCACATTCTTTTCGAACCGTCAGGACCACTTTCGATTTGTTGGTAGACAGTACATTCAATATCGCAATTTTTTTTTATTCACAATCAAACTCGTGTTTCGTCATTTCCTGAAGCGCGTAGATTAGAGTAGGTAAAGTTGACAGAGCCTGAGCTCCTTTTTGCGCACTTGCCCAGCATTTGATCATTTGTTTACACTAGGAATGTTTAAGGACTTATATAAGGTGTGATTTCGATGGATGTCGTTATTGGAACTGGGTATAAAAGGAACGGAAAACGAGTAAAAAAAATATGACGCAATACTGTTTTAGATACCATAAAACTCTTACATTAAGAGTGATTTAAGTCCCGCTTTATGGACTGATTTGTCATTAATGGCGCGTCAACTGTTGAGGTCTCTAGTCCCGTGGATGAAGTGTATGCTTTTATCGCGGGAGCAGGTGGCTTGCGGGCTTTCCTCAACCAGGTATCTCCCAGCAACAAGGCAGCACCGCAGCCGGTACAAGTTCTAAGCTCCCGACTAGCTTCTCGGCACGTGTGGTAGTGTAGTGTATGTAAGTATATGTGTAAGGGGTGAGTTCAGGATAAGGAGAGTGAGGAAAGATCGCGTTCGGTCTATGACACATTTGTTAGGTCACTACTCCGGCATTCGCGTGGTGTTGATCGGAGAAAGCACAGAAAACAACCGATCAGAGCAGCCCGCAGCTAGAATTCTTCTAATTCTCCTCCAGACAGCGGCTGAATTCGACCTAGCAGCAATGTAGCTCGTGTCGAAAATCCTGCCAGCGTCGGGAGTGGAACCACAGGACCTCAGAGGCACTGCAGTGACATTATTAATTAATTTAATTAAAGCTACCTCTAAGCCGGTGATTTGAGACGAGATTTTAATAGGCGGTAAGCTGCCAAGCCCGAGTGGCCAAGAGCGCGCCTACACAAAGTAGTACGTAGTATCGAGCGGCACCTGTTTCCCGGTGGCCGGGAGGCGCCCCGCGGCGGGCGTGATGTCGCGGGCGAGGAGGAGGCGCCCGCCCGCGGAGGAACCGGTCCGCCGGGATTGGCGACCTCGACGTCACCGCGGACTTCGGACCCTGCGGGCGGTCGCGGCGGCTGCCGACTCACGGTTACGAAGCAGTGCAAGTCACGGGGGGCGGCGGCGGCGGTGGAGGAGGAGGAGATGGTGGCGGAGGAGGACGAGGAGGTGGAGGAGGCGGACGAGGAGGACGAGGC
>BOPP01000150.1:857682-874316 GCA_017312745.1 Gryllus bimaculatus | reverse complement strand
GGCATATAGAAGCTTTCACTGTTTATAACAAGCGAGGGGTGGCGTGACGTAGTAGTCACGTGGGCCTCGGCCTATATAAACAAGAGTGTACAGGCCAGTGGGTGGGTTCTGGAGACATGCGGAGAACCTCGTGCGGTTGTGCCACAAAACTTGGCGCCACGACGGTGCATATTTGCGAGCCAGGCTCGCGAGCGCTCGAGTCACTTGTTGACGAAATTCCTGCGGACTTTAGTCCTTGGGGTGACTGCGTCACGGGGGAGCGATGCTGTGTGCGTGGCTCGATGTGAAGGAGTGATTGAGTGGCCACGATTTCACGGCCGAGATTCTCAATCGGATAAGATCGCTCCTGCGATCGAGGCAAACAGCCGTTGGATGCGCCAAACGGACTTTGTGTCCCAGGCGTGACATCCGCGTCACGAAAGCTAGGCTTTGTGCGCGCTCAACAAGTAGGAGTGGGCGAAGCCACAATCAAAACCCATCGTTTCAATCGGTTTGGCATCGCTCACGCGATCAGGGTGATAGTAGGTCTATCAGAGCTTAGGGTGTAGAGGTAAGATTATTAAGTGTATATAATTTGTTTGTTTCTTTGTTAATAAATGAGTATTGTTATACGAAGCTCGTGTTGGTCGGTGTCGCTGTGGTATCCATGAGGTCACAGATATCTGAGTGGGGAGAAAGAGCCGAAATGTGAGTCATGGAAATCGCGATCTGTTACTCCACTGAATGTCCCGTGATCAGTTGATAAGAACAGTGACACAGACATTTCTAAGTACATATTCCTCATGAAACATTAAATGGCCAAAATTAACAATTCAATAATATTGTCACAATTTTCTGAAAAGATTCCGTTCCGGGCGTATTTATCTTCTTATTACCCTCTCATTTTTTGTTTAATTGATTGTTGTTTTTTTTAGGAGGAAAGTGACACCATCCCTGCAGGCCCGACGTGGTCGTTGCGCATCTACACGTGCATCGCAAACGCCGACTATTCCCCATCCAGAGAAGTTCGACCCGACAACTTTTTGCGCGGAACGTGTCAAAGGTCCCATCCTTACGCCTACATTCCCTTCAGCGCAGGATTCTGCGTTAACTGCATTAGGTCAGATTCATTACGGTACATTGTTATGACTTCGATTTAAAACGGATATCCATGTCAGAGGTCGACGAGTAGAAAGAGAGGCGGGATCAGCCCAATTCGGGGCTTCCAATACCCAAATAGCGAAGTCGAAGGCCACAATTAGTGACAGGGGTCCCTCTATTTTTCCACTCATTGATCTTGAAGGGGACATTGTTTAATCGAAGTGTAGACTTTCCGTGGCCAGAGTCATCGTGCGTGATCTGGGCTGTCCGGGTGAAGCCGCGTCGAAGGCTGTGTTCGACGTATTCCATTTCGTGGGACACCGTGCCAGCCGCTGAGAAGACCACGGACAGGAGGTCCGAAACGTCGCAAACCACTGCCTTTCCGACTCGGCGTCACCCCGGACAGCCCAGATCACGCACATTGTTTTAATCGGATTAGTAACTGAATATGTCAAGAATTCTCGGCGTTAGCGCTGTGATCTCGCCAGCGTGCATTAGGTCAGTTCATTTACCACTTATACGGTCGATTAAAACGGAAGATCCATTCGAAGGTCACGAGTAGAAAAAGAGGGGGATGAGCAAGTCGGGAAGCTTCAATACCAAACATGGAAAGTCGAAGCCCCACAAGTTAGAGCGACATGTCTCTCTATTTTGTCACCTGCATAGTCTTGAGAGGCATTAGTTTTAATCGAAGTCGTGAAGACTTCCGTGGCAGAGTTCATGCTGCGTGATGGCTGTCCCGGGTTGAAGCCGCGTCGGAAAGGCTGTGTTTTCCGACGTGCGACCATTCGTGGGACCGTTGCCACCCTGAGGGGAAGAGCCACGACAGGATGTCGAAAACGTCGGCAACGACTGCCTTCGACTCGGCGTCACCCGACAGCCCAGATCACGCACCTATTGTTTTGACGTATTAAACTGGGAAGGATTTCGAAATTCTCGCGTGCGTGGATCTCGCAACTGCATAGGTCAGGTTCATTTAACGCACCGTATACTTCGGATTAAAACGGAGTATCCCATAGTTCAGTCACGAGTTAGAAAAGAGAGGGGGGATCAGGCCATATCGGAGAGCTTCCGAATGACCAAAGCAGGAAGTCGAGCCACAATTAGACGACAGGTCTCTCGTCATTTTGTCACCTCATTGATCTTGAAGGGGCATTGTTTAATCGAAGTCGTAGACTGTCCGTAGGCAGAGTCATTGTGCGTGATCTGGCTGTGCCGGTGAAGGCCGGCGTCGAAGCTGTGTTCCGAGCGTTTTCGACGGCATTTCGTGGATCCGGTGCCAGCCCTGTGGAAGACCACTACATGGGTGTCGAACGGTCGGCACCACTGCTTCACTCGGGCGTCACGCCGGAAAGCCCAGATTCACGCAGGATTTGTTTAATGTATGATAACTGGAAAGTATGTTCAAATCTCCGTAGCGCTGGATTCGCAACTGCATAGTCAGTCATGTTAGCGCACTAGTTGACTTCCGATTAAAACGGGAGATCCATTCAAGTCACGAGTAGAAAAGAGAGGGGGGATCAGCCAATCCGGGAACTTCAATACCAAACATGGAAGTCGAAGCCCGACAATTAGACGAAGGGTCTCTCGTATTTTTTCACCTCATGATCTTGAAGGGCATTTGTTTTATCGAAGTCGGTAGACGTTCGTGTTGGCCAGAGTCATGTGCGTGATCTGCGGCGTGTCCGGGTGAAGCCGCGGTCGGAAGGCTGTGGTTTCCGGAGCGTTTCAGCGCTTTCGTGGGCCCGTGCCAGCTCTGAGGAAGACCACGACAGGGATGGCTCGAAACGTCGGCAACACTCCTTCGACTCGGGCGTACCCGGCAGCCCAGATCACGCAACATTGTTCTTAATCGGTATTATAACTGGAAGTAGTCAATTCTCCGTAGCGCTGGAGTCTCGCAACTGCATAGGTCATTCATTTACGCACTATGTTACTTCGATTAAAATCGGAGTATCCATTCGAAGTCACGAGTAGAAAAGAGAGGGGGGATCAGCCAAATCGGAGGCTTCGAATACCAAACATGGAAGTCGAAGCGCGTACAAATTAGGATCGACAGTGTCTCTCTATTTGTTCACCTCAGATCTTGAGAAGGGGCATTGTTTTAATCGAAGTCGTAGACTTGCCGTATGCCAGAGAGTCATTGTCGATTATCTGGGCTGTTCCGGGTGAAGCCGCGTCGAAGGCTGTGTCAGTTTCGACCTCGGACGCCGCCGCTGAGAAAGACCCAGCCGACAGATGATCGGAAACGTCGGCAAGACTGCCTTCTGACTCGGGTCACCCGGACAGCCCAGATCGACGCACATTGTTTTAGATCGTATTATAACTGGAAGAGATGTCAAATCTCCGTAGCGCTGAGGATCTCGCGACTGCATAGCGTTCAGTTCTATTACGCACGTATACTCGATTTAAAACGAGTATCCATTATCAAGGGTCACGAGTAGAAAAGAGAGGGATCAGCCAAGTCGGAGCGTTCAATACCAAACATGGAGAGTCAAGCCACAGGATAGACTTACAGTGGGTCTCTTATTTTTCCACCTCGATGATCTTAAGGGACATTGTGTTAATCAGAAGTCGGTGGCTTGCCGCCGGACAGAGTATGTGCGTGATCTTGGGCTTCCGGGTGAAAGGCCCGCGTCGAAGGCTGTGTTGCCGGACGGTGTCCGACCATTTCGTGGGTCCGTACCAGTCCTGAGAAAGACACGACAGGATGATCGAAACGTCGGCAAACACTGCCTTCGAGCTCGGCGTCAGCCCGGACAGCCCAGATCACGGCCACGATGTGTGTTTAATCGTATTTAAAACTGGAAGTATGTAAATCTCCCGTAGCGCTGGATCTCCAACTGCAGGTAGGTCAGTTCATTTACGCACGGGAATGACTGCGATGAAACGAGTATGCCATTCAATGGTCGGACGAGGTAGAAAAGAGAGGGGGGATCAGCCAAGTCGCGAGCTTCAATACCAAACATGAAAGTCGAAGCCCGACGAATTAGACGACAGGTGTCTCTCTATTTTTTGTCACCTCATTGGATCTGACAGGGCATTGTTTTAATCGAAGTCGTAAGACTTCTCGTGGCCAGAGTTTCATGTGCGTGATCTGCTGTCCGGGTGAAAGCCGCTCGAAGGCTGTGTTTCCGACGTGTTCGACATTTCGTGGGGACCGTGCCAGCCCTGAGGAAGACCGCGACAGGATGTCGAAAACGTCGCAACTCTGCTCGACTCGGGCGTCACGGGCTGGACAGCCCAGATGCACGCACATTGTTTAATCGTTATAAACTGAAGTGAGTTGTCAAAATTCTTCCGTTAGCGCTGGAGTCTTCGAAGCTGCATAGGTCCAGTTCAGTTTCAACCATTTATATTCGATTAAAACGGAGTAATCCATTCAGGTCACGAGTAGAAAACGGAGGGGGGATCAGGCCGACTCGGGAGGCTGTCATACCAAACAGTGAAAGTCGAAGCCACAATTAGATACGACCCGAGTGTCCCTCTATTTTGTCACCTCATGATCTTGAAAAAGGGCATTGTTTTAGATCGAAGTCGTAGACTTCCGCGTGGCCAGAGCATGTGCGTGCATGCTGGCTGTCCGGGTGAAGCCGCGTCGAAAGCTGTGGTTCCGACGGTTTCGACCATTTCGGTGGACCTACCAGTCCCTGAGAGAAGACGCACGACAGGAATGGTCGAAAACGGCAACACTGGCCTTCGACTCGGCGTCACCCGGACGAGCCAGATCACGCACATTGTTTAATCGGATGTATGAACTGGAAGGATGTCAAATTCTCGCGTAGCGGCTGGATCTCGCAACTGCATAGTCCAGTCATTTACGCAGCTATACTTCGATTAAAACGGGAGTATCCATTCGAAGGCTCACGAGGTTAGAAAAGAGAGGGGGAACAGCCAATCGGGGAGCTTTCAATACCAAACATGGAAGTCAGAGCCCACAATTAGACGACCAGTGTCTCTGCTATTTTGTCACCTATGATCTTGGAAAGGGCATTGTTTTAATCGAAGTCGTCAGACTTCCGTGGCCAGAAGTCATTGTGGCGTGATCTGGGCTGCCGCGGTGAAGCCGCGTCGAAAGCTGTGTTCCCGACGTTTCGACCATTCTGCATGGGCCGTAGCCAGTCCTGAGAAAGGACACGACGAGAGTCGAAACTCGGAACAACTGGCCTTCGACTCGCGTTCACCCGACAGCCCAGATCACGCACAATGTTTAATTCGTTATTTATAACTGAAGAGTATGTCAAATTCTCCGTTAGCGCTATCGCAACTGCATAGCGTCAGTTCATTTACGCACTATAACTTCGATTAAAACGATATCCATTTCAGGTCGACGAGTAGAAAAGGCCGAGGGATCAGCAATCGGGAAGCCTTCGGAATACCAAACATGGAAGTCGAAGCCACGAATTAACAGACAGTGTGTCTCTCTATTTTTGCCCACCTCATGATCTGAAGAGACATTGTTTAATCGAAGTCTAGGCTCGCGTGATCAGTTTGCGTGAGTCTGGCTGGTCCAGGTGAAAGCCGTGCGTCGAAGGCTGTGTTGGAGCGTTCGACCCATTCGCGTACCAGCTCCTGAGGAAGAGACCACGAAGCAGGATGATCGGAAACGTCGGCAACACGCCTTCGACTCGCGTCACCCGGACAGCCCAGATCACGCACAGTTGTTTTAATCGTATTATAACTGGAAGGATGTCAAATTCTGCCGTAGCGCTGGATCTCGCAACTGCATAGGTCAGTATTTACGCACTATTACTTCGATTAAAACGGAGTGAGAGTATCCATTCAAGTTCACGGAGTAGAAAGAGAGGGGGGGATCGAGCCAATCGCGGTGGAGCATCGAATACCAAACATGCGAAGTCGAAAGCCACAAGTGAGACGACAGTGTCTCTCTATTTTGTCACCTCTGATCTTAAGGGGCGGCATTGTTTTAATCGAGAGTCGGTTAGTAGACTTCCGTGCGCCAGAGTGCATGGTGTCTGATCTGGGTTCCCGGGTGAAGCCGCGTCGGAAGAGCTGTGTTTCCGACGTTGTCGACCATTGGTCGTGGGGACCTTGCCAGCCGAGGAAGAGCCACGAGCAGGGATGGTCGGAAACGTCGTGCGAACACTGCCTTCGGGACTCGGCGTCACCCGGACGAGGCCAGAGTCGACGCACATTGTTTTAAATGCGTGGATTAAACTGGAAGGGTATGTCAAAATTCTTTTTTTCCGTTAGCGGCTGGATCTCGCAACTGCCATAGGTCAGTTCATTACGCACTATACAGTGATAAAAAAAAACGGGAAGTTATCCATCAAGGGTCGGACGGAGTAGAAAAAAGAGGAAGAGGGGGGATCGGCCCAAATGGAAAAAAAACTTTCGAAAATTACCCCAAAAAGCAGAAGTTCGAAAAAGGCCCCCCCACCCAATTTAAGGGGGGACGACAAGTTGTTGTCCTCTCCTTATTTTAATGGTTCCTCTTCCTCGTGTGGGGGTGTGGGTGGAACAATGTCGGAACAATGGCGATTTAAAAAAATAGATAGTGGTGGCGCAATTCTGGCTTCAGTTTCAGCGCGTTGACTTCGTAGAGAAACATGTGTCAAGTCTTTGGTTCTCACAGCGTTTTTTTGTGTGTGTGCCTGTGTATCTTGTCGGTTGGAGAATTTTTATGTCTACTTTAATAGATGATTTTAGGACTAATTAATAAAGACATTAGGAATCATTATTGTTCTTATAACAATAATTTTTACTTTAAATTACGTTTTGATTGGAAAACTACTTTAGCTAGTAATTTTCATATAATTTTGTTGTCCACACTCCGCGTGAACTTATAGGCTGGGCCGACATTTGTTGGTCTATTTAATTGGTCTATTATATTCAATAGATTTTTAATCTCTCATTTCAATCTGTCTTATTTCTGTGTGTTGGCATTATGGTGTTTGGTTATGGATCTACTCGTGTACATTGTATGGACAATACATTTTCCTTAATAATTAATTGGTCCTAAAAGCTCACATATAATTTGTGACATAAACAATGGTATCCTTCAGGGAAATGGCGAGAGGTGACTTGAATTGGTCCACAGTCTTTGCATCAACAGCGGGTTCTGTCCACGTATGCCAGCATTTCTCGTGTGTACGGTGGGGGCATGCAGACTGTACTTGTCCAGCTCCAAGCTCCAAAAATATTGGAGAGCTACTCCAATGCCCTTGCCGTGCCTTGCTTTGTTCTTAAACAATCCCTTACAAACAGGACGTTCGCGCTGCAGGAGAAGATGCAAAGGACGTTTCTCCTTTTAAGAGCCGAGGCTGCAGATATTTCATGCAATTCTTTTGCCTCGCTTTGTTTACTTAAAGAAGATCTATTGCAGGTCAGAAGTTCGCACTGCTGGAGGAGAAGGCGGTTATATCGACGCTTCTTCGCCGATACTCCTTCCGGGCGCTGGACAAGGCGGAGGACCTGAAGCTGGTGAGCGAGCTCATTTTGCGGCCCATCCAGGGAGTTCGCGTAGCTGTCCAGCTACGCAAGTCCTAAACACAACTGCCCGCGATCTGCGCGCTCCCAGCGGCTGCTGGCGACAACGCATTGGACCCGGGAAGAAGCGGCTCCATCCTCTTCGAATGAGAACTGTTTCTTACGTATTGTTGGGTGACAGTGTGTGTATGTAGCTGACAAATTGGACAAAAACTTTAGTGTAGAAACGCAACGATGCCCAAAGCATTTGTGATGTAGGATAAAAATACAGTGTTTTAATAGCTTCCGCTAATTAATCTACTGCAAAATCTCATGCTTAACATTTTTAAAATCTCAATTTTTCTACTTTTTGAATGATCTATAATTCAATGTATTCATTTATGTTGATTATTCCTCTCAAGATTACCTCACAAATGAACTGAAATACTTTTGAAGTTATCTACAAAATAACAATAACAGGTGTTTTATATTTACATTTTAATTTATTTCTATTTAAACTATCTCTTTTTATTCTCACCTGTGCCTTTGTTTTAATGTAATATACGGGTTATGTATGACTTTGATTAATGAGTCCATAGATTCCATAACAAGAGACAATTGAAATAACGGAACTTTGAGTGCCTGTAAAAGCAGTTTGAGGTATATTTATGACATTTAAAAGACATTAATTATTAAATCCGTATCGCCAATCCCATATTGTAAATACAATTCGGAATTCACAATAACTTTTAGTGCTTCACTTTCCAGTCAAATTGCACTCTCATAAGATTTCGTACACAATGTTTTAACAGTTGTTAATTTACAAATTATCACAAACTAATGAGAATAAGTGCGTTGTTTGTGGGATTCGTGTACTAATCTTTTACTAATTCTCCCAAAAATTAGTAATTTAAGAAAGTTACTAACATTTTTGTCAGTGTGTGAAGTGTCTAGCAACATTTATTTCTTTGTTTTATTATTTTTTTCTTTGATTGTGCTATTAAGGATTATGAAAAACCAAATAATGATATTATGAATTTTGACTTTTTTCACAAAGTAATTTATTAAATATCGCTTCTGATTTGGAGTAAATTCAAACTTCGCTGCGCACTGGTTAATATTAAGAATTTCCAAAGTATTGGTACACGGAAATAATGTAAGAATCACGATAAAGTCGTGAAATAAATTTAAGTAAATATTGATGTTTTCTAAACGGTGTTTTATTAGCTCTACTAAAGTACTGGAGGTTAATTACAATTTTCTCACAAATAAATTCATGAATATCAATATTCCCTTTTTGTATTTAACTGTGTCAAAACAATGTGTAGAATACCATCTTGTAACTTTAAGAAGCAATTAAATATTTGATATTTAAAAAAATTAATAAACTGTGGTTTTCATTGTTGCATTTTCGTTTAAATGATGTAAGTATACCCTAAGGAAAGACATTTCTTTAGGGTTTGCTTTAGGGTTAGGGAACGCTGTTTGAGCACATGAATTAATTTCACACAATACGGATAAAAGATCAACAAGTAAAACTATCCTGATAAATTTATGTTTTATTTCATATTACTTTTTATGGTATACTTTAACAACTACTGGTAGATTCGACGTCTATTGGTCGATACACGTAAAGCAACGTCTATAAATAAACAAAAGCATATGGACGCAAAAATTACCCGACCGATTTCCCTGAAATGTTCACATTTTGTACGGGGAGTATTTAAAGAGTGGTTTGCATTAAATTGGGCTTGTAAGAACGGAATAAATTCCTATTTCAGTAAAATGCATTTTGTGATTTTTTTTAAGAAAAGAATAAAGCACAATGGGCTTTGTGTGATCTTTTCTGGTGGATTTAGCGCCATCCACAGAAAAAAATTAAAGAATTATTACGAGCCTTTCGGGAAAATGACTTTTGAGCGTCTCTAAGAAACCACAACTTGGAACTTATTTTGAAAGAAAACTTGCCAGGCTCTGGTGACAAAAAAGTAGATAAACCTCCTTTCTATCTATAGTAAATTACTTCCTCTAATACTTTGGGTTGTTTGAATCCCTGTTTAGTGGATCCTTGATACCGAAAAATCAATTGACGGCAAAACGTCTATTTGTCTGTCCCTCTGTCCGTCCATCCATCCATCCATCCACCGGAGATCAAATTTCTATAAAGCCAAATTTTCTCCAAAATTGATGTCCTCGATCAATTTAAAAGATCTCGAGACTTTTAATTGTAAAACGGCTATTTTTATTTTTAGGGGTACTTTACGAAAAGCCTCAACAACTTAACAATTTATTTCAAAATGACTCCATTTTTCTGCTAGTGCAATGGACCTAAAGGAAACGATGCAGGTCTCATTTTAATTCAAATACCTAATTTTTTCAAAAATCTAAAAAGTTAAAATTTTTTACGCCTTCACAATTACAATATTGATGATTGATATTGTGTATTATTGGAAATTTATTCCCTAAAGATATATCTTGTATTAAGATTGTACAATTTTTCGAAAGCATGAGTAGTTTTCGCGTAATTTTGTGTGAAACAGGCAATTTTGAAACAATTTTAAATAATTATTTTCTCAAAATGGGTCAACATTTTTTTTCTCTAAATTTCGCCTTAATATACATTCCTTTCAAAGTAAATTGTTGGTGCAAATATCAATTCCTGCGAGTTATCTGGACTCTCGAAAATTGTAATAAGTGAACATTTGATAAATTCAAAATTTAAGACATATTTTTGTCTTAAACAAAGGCTCTTCTAAAAATCAGCTCTTTAAAGAGGGTCATGTTCCATTTTTTTTAACCAGCTATTTTCGCGTAATTGCTTGAAATTAATGCAAATTATAAAAAGCTTTTTTAAAAAACTACTCCATATTTTTTTTCATTTTTTACCACGGATAAAACGAGGGGCACTTAAAACAATCGCGCAGGTATCATTTTCGTTGTTCTCGGAATTTTCGAAAATTTGCTCAATTTTTAGGAGCCCTTTAGTAGTTCTTATCATATCAAATTTGCAGAGCGTCTGAAATAATGGACGACAGATTACATCCAAATGATAGTAGTTTTCTGTGTAACGTCATAAAAACGTTTCTTTTAAGGTGATGCTGATTTCGCGTTTACGTCACAAAATGAATCAAAACACGTAAGAGTAGCATATACTGATAACATATGAAACATTAATCTGATGCGTACGCGCGCTTATCTCTACTCTCCATTATGCGAGGAAATACGACCCTTAGTTTCGTCCTTCACTGATTCAAGAGTTCAGCTGCGTTATTCGTTTACATATTATGTACTTCCATTTCATTAAATAAAATGTGGAAAATAAATTCAGAATCATTCTTTTCTCGTTATTCGTTGTACACTTCCACTCTTTATACTTGTACGTTAAGAATATATGCCTTTTTCGCCATTTATAGCGAAAATTTATTTCGCTATAGAATTGATATCCATCGACCTAAAATACTGTAAGGGCGCTAGTGCTGGATAAAACATTTCATTCCACGTCTGCGTCCCTCACATTTAAGAAAAACGACAGGCAGTTGACTATTATGACATCATAATAATGCAACTCGCGCGTAACGATGCGTTCTAGGTCCTTAAACCCGAGTTTTCGTGTCCCTAAAGAGGTATTAGTTTTATGAGAACAGGTGAGCTCTGTGACAACATAGCTTTCCGAGGAATAGGTAAAGTAATAACGAGAAACAGGTGGGAAAATGGGAACCGAATTCTCTTCCTTCAGCAGTATTCTTCAAAATGAGATCTTATTGATTTTTCTATTGCATTATGAAAATATAGTTATTTCGGGTGTTCACCTCTATAGTGATCAGGACAGTGCAGAAGACGAAATTGTATGTAATAATACTTCGAAGAAAAAAAACAGAAATCATATTTTATGATAAAATAAAGACTATTTCTCTGCGTAATTTAATGTCAACGCTCAACACATTTAGAGTATATATCATTGTACAATTACTGTACAATGAATACATTTAGAGTATGTATCATTGTACATTACAATTCGATAATTTTGTAATTATTCAATTAACAGAATATTGCTTCGAAACAGCAATATTCTGTTAATTGAATTAATTGCTGTTTCCAAGCAATATTCTGTTAATTGAATAAGTACAAAATTATCGAAATTTTAGGAAACTTGTCGGCAGATTTTTTCAAAAAAAAAGTATACAGTTCTTCGTAAAATTTTCCTTGAGTGCCACATCATAAGTTCTTGTGATTGATTTATTAATTTGTTAGTGATTTCGGGCGCGCCAACTAATAGGGTCATTAGTCCCGTATGTGTAATGCATGTTTTTGCGTGAGGTGGCGATACGCTTCCTTTGCAGTATGACCTACCGTCGGCAAGCGGGGTTTCTCTCAACCAGGTATCTCCCACCAGCGGGGCACCGCTCCAGCCGGGACAAGCTCTAGGCTCCCGACCGGTCTCCTGGAATGTGTGGTAGTGTAGTGCATAATGGTGTAAGTGTGTGAGGATTGGACAAGGAAGAAACAAGAAAAATCGTGCGCAGTCCGTGGCTCGTTTAGGGTACTGTTCCTGTATTCGCCTGGTGTTGATCGGAGAAACTATGGTAATAAGAGTGCGCCAGAGAAACTTATTATTTGAAAAATTCCCTGGCGTGTGAGTATATTATAACCGTTTGAAAAAGAAGCTGACTGGAAGGCCCGCTGCTCTCCTAACCACAGTCAATGATGGCAACTGACCTGGAAGGAGAACAACTTGGGACTTTCCCCTCCAGATCGCCCCCTCTCGCGCCCTCTAACCACCCAAACTCACCGCGGGATTTTTTTCAAAATAAGTAAGTTTCTCTGGCGCATGTCTGTATTTTGATAAGAGCAGCTGACCGCTAGAATTATAAGTTCTGGTGAATTTTGAATAATTCATTAAATGTAGTTCTTGAAATTAAGTTGGGGAAATGAAAGAAAAAATTTAATATGAGTATTAATATTAAGTCCGAACATATTAGCATTGAATTTAAATGTATCCGTTCATCTCATTGCTGAGCAAGTCCTCCTCCCAGAGGCCATAATAACATAATTTCACTTCCAGGCCTAGTCCTAGGTTTTTGAAACTAATGTAGGAACTGTAAATAATATTCGTAAGGTTCACCCAAGAATTGGGGTGTTCTAAAAAACACATGGACTCACACTGAGCAAGTGTGCGAGATTATGAAATGGTAGAGAACGAATGTTCACGAAAAATAATTTCAAATCGTTGACTCAGATAAATATTTCTATGTGAACGTTAGACGATTTCACATTCCTCAATCAATTTTTGTCGCTAAAAAACTCAATATTTCTAACTTATACACCGCATTAGTAAACGAATGGCAGTTAATTATTTTCTTCTAAAAAGGTCCCATAATCCACTACATAACCCACTTCGACAGGAAAATAACATGTTCAAAACTCCAAAGAATAGCTATAAATAGTCTGCTCTACAGACTTTTCTCGATCAAGATAGAGCAAAATTTAAGAATAGTAATGGAGTTTGTTCGGATGACCGATAATTCTTTATTTCACATCGTTGGAGTACATTTAACAACAAGTGAAGGGCCAAGTCCAAACTTTCTCTCCGAAACCTTATCACTGAACCATTCCTCGAAAAGTTCTGAATGGTAGGAGTGCTTAAAAACTTACAATCAATTCCGGCTACTTCTAACAAGATAAAATCAGAGATGAATCAAAAGTACTTCACGTTCTTTCATATCAAGATATCCTAAATTAATTTAGCTAGGATTTGGAAAGAAATAGCAAAGGTTGTGTCACACGGCACAAATTCACATTTGCACAATGATGACAACCTAAACCAATTATTACAGATCTGATGCTTTAGAAATACGAATCAAGAATTCAATATATATCACACTATTTAAATTTCCAAATTTTTCTGAACTTTAAATGAAATAAAAGAATGTCTTTTTTATGCTTTTCATGCAGAAAAACACGTTTTCAAAATATAGCGCCCCAGAAAAATTTCTCCGCAGTAGCCTCTTGCTGGTGTGTAAAAGAAATTATATTAAAAGTGCGAGCTGCAGCTTGTAACACAAAAACGTAAATTGCGTACTCATCACAGTCATAACAGATGCTAAAAATGCTGTTCTCTTCTCTTACTTCCCAGTGATCTGGTTGCTACCAACATAATGCAATTTTTAATAAGAGGTCCAGATTCGGCTCAGTGTGGAGATCCTTGCCTGGCGCACTGAATCTCAATTTTAATTTTAAATTAAACAAAAAACACATATAAAATTCAAACAAAAAGGTAAGGGAAAATATTTTTTGAATTTTCAAATTACAGCGCGCTTGGAAAGTCTCTCTAGAATAGCTTCTTGCTGGTGAGCAAGAGAAATCCTGTTGGAAGCGCGAACTGCGGCTTGTAACAAAAAAAAACGTAAATTGCATACTCACCACAATCATAACAGGTAAAAAAAACGTAATGAAAATATTTTTTTTTGTTTCATTGTTTCATTATTGCACAGTTGGTACGATGTGTAGCGTAGATCGAGCAGATTTATTACGTCTGTTGTGGACGATGTTTCGCTCTCTGAGGCTGAAGATGGAGAAGAACGCACTTGTCGCTGCCTCAGCATTAGCAATGACACCTCTTCTGAGATCCTCACAATTTAACGATAGTCGTTTGAAAACTGTTGATTAGTACGCGACTACTGCCATATGCATATTCGAGTATTGCTACCCCATGGCTTTTGTCACCTCGGTGTATAAAGTACGAGTATATTTTTAGTAAAATTAACATGTTTGAATTGTATTGTTAATAAATTTAGAAATATAAAAAATAGTTGACAACAAACTAAATACTCAAATTGAGCTGCTTACGTTCACAGTAAAAAAGTTGTTCCTATACCCACTTAAGCCACATAAGATATTCCAATAATAATACCTTTCTGTAGGGACATCTCTTATGAGACGCTCTTATTAAGACCCAGCGTATTCGCAGCTAATTTGCCTCGCTGCTTCAAACATGTCCTCGTGTCAGCCTTAAAAGAAGTCCAGTTATTGGTGAATAAACTAAGGAATAACAGTCGGAACGGTCTCCTGGAATGTTTTAAAAAATGTACTACTTGCTTAACAAATGAACACGAGAAAGGTCTCAACTGTGAATAAAATATTTACAAAATTTTCTGATATTACCGGAGCGCAGAAAACTGGTGTGGCACATTTCCAGGGGATGAATCACTTTCTGTGGAAAAGGACTAAATAGAAGCAACATTTTTTTTAAAAAAATGCTACTCACAAACTGCTGTCACACTTCACAAAAATCTAATTTAAATAAACTGCATTTGCACCTCCTGTTACTTACGAGGGGGAAACTGCATTTTTTATAAACAGATACTAAGTAGAGAGTAAAAAGGCCAAATAAATCCCTGTTTGTGCTTGCTCGCTGATTTATCTGCAACGGGGATTCGGGACTGGAACGGAATGGAATGTCATAGTCCCGTTATCAAAATCCTGGTGGGGAATTGAAATCTTCCGCCCAAGTGCCAAAAAACACAAAAAATACACTGTATGAAGCAATAGCTGAAAGTCTACTCACATATGGAGCTGAGCTATGGACTATTAATGCCAGAGTTAGAAGTAGGATCCAAGGAACAGGAATGGAATATTGAAGGCTGTATTGTCACGATACAAGAAAAGACAGAAATAAAATCCGAAGAACAATTGAAATAATGAAACCCGTAAAATCAACCTTAGAATTGATACAAACAAAGACTATTATAGTATGGGCCTTTAAGAAGGTTGGACAGTGAGTGACTGCCAATGAAGATGTGGGGTGGGAGGAAGACGTAAAATCAATTATGGTATTTAGGTGATGCCTGGGAAAATCGAAAGAAATGGAGATAGGCAACGAGAAACAGTGACAGCTGTAGAACACTCACTTTACGACTATTGTCACTACTACCTGCCCGGGTAGCCACATTTTCGGCTTTACCCACGTCGTCATTGCTAGGACGGGCGCAGTGTGATGGGGTTGAAGGCTCCAAACCTTCAGATGGGCACTAGACTTCGACGTGGCAGTGGTCGATATTCAAGGGTTATTGAGGAGAGTCTTGTCCTACCACAATGTGACTGGTGCGAATTGATTCCACCAACCTAGAAAATTTGGAAACTCCGAGTTTTCGGAATGATCCTGCCCTCGCTCAAATGTGGACTCGTTTGGGGTGGAAAATTGCGTTCCGGCCGACGGCGTGTGAAACTGTGAGAATAACAGCGAAAAACTCAAGATGTACACTCTACGGATAGTAAAATCCCTTCTGGTACGAAACTAAGATTTCCTTACGGCTTGACACCCGGGGGATATAAACGAGATATGGAGATATACTGTAACGTGTGGCTACTCGCTCTCTGTTACTAAATATGACAATAAATCATGCAGTGGGAAGAGAAATAGTGTTTTGCATACGGACAGTCCACTATATTACATCATTTACACACTTTAAAGTTACTGGTCTCGTGATTTTGGCACAAGTGTGCTTTATTTGAGACTAATTATGACAGCTCAGAGGTTTCGGAATACTTGTTTTTTCCACACATTTTTCTGACAACGTACAATCAAAAACCGAGGATCTTGCTTTCAAAATTGTATTTATGTTGCACAGCCCAAAGGAATTTCTTTTTGGCGTTTTACAACATATAATTTTAAAAAAATTACAAACTAAATTTGCGAACAGTACTTTTACACACAGAGATAAATATGTGTCCAAAACTTTTTAGACTTTTAGGGAACTTAAAATTGCTGACTTAAAAAAACCTACACGTGTTCTTCAATCAACACATTCGATACATTTTTCTAAAAGACACCTGTTTTCCTTAAGGAACGGACACTAGGACCGAATTTTTCCCAAAATTTGAAAAAATATCGAAATTTTTCGAATCTTTTGATTTATTTACTTCTTCGATGTAAACCTATGATAAATAAAGTTATAAGAACTTTGCATTGCATTTTGTTATTAATAAGTATTTTAAAAATAACATTGCAAACTTAATAGTATCTCGTGTGACTATGAGAAGCACGTGGATACGCGTTTTGTTTCCGATAGTATACGTGTGCGAATTTGGTGCGTGTTTTCTGTGATAAGTACGTGTTTCTTGTTTTG
>BOPP01000150.1:843499-850999 GCA_017312745.1 Gryllus bimaculatus | reverse complement strand
TGGAGTTGGAGTTGGAGTTGGAGTTGGAGTTGGAGTTGGAGCTGGAGCTGGAGCTGGAGTTGGAGTTGGAGTTATTAATATATGTAGCTAGTGTCGAAAATCCTGCCGCCGCAGGAACTCGCACCGTGGGTCCTCCAGGCCGTTGACACCGCAGTGCCACCACTTGATGCCCTGAGCCACCCCATCCGGTGCGTGAGTCTGACCTTTCCGTGTGTGTGTGTGTGTGTGCAGGAGCAGCATGGTCGTGGCGGTGTCGGAGGCGGCGTGGGCGGGGCTGGCGCTGGCCGGGTGCCTCGGGCTGTGGCTGTGGCTGTGGCTGCGGCCGGGCGCCGCATATAGCCAGCGCCGCCGCGTGCGGACCGCCCTGCAACGCATGCCCGGTTGCCTAGCTCTGCCGCTACTCGGCACCACGTACCGCGTGCTGGGCCTCAAGCGCAGAGGTACGACCCCGACGCGCGCACTGCGGAAGACAACTCGACATTCGCGAGCGAGGAGGGCTGAAACTGTACCGACGTCGTCTGTAATGTAGGCTCTTATTCTTAAAAATGACGGGTTTTTAGAGAGTTGTCGGTGAATAATCAGAGCTACATTCTCACCAAAGTATGTCTGAATGTGTGCATATCACTCGATTTAGTTACCCATGGATTGTAAGTTTGTAATAATACAAAA
This sequence comes from Gryllus bimaculatus, assembly GCA_017312745.1. Classification (NCBI taxonomy): domain Eukaryota; kingdom Metazoa; phylum Arthropoda; class Insecta; order Orthoptera; family Gryllidae; genus Gryllus; species Gryllus bimaculatus. The sequence continues at coordinate 850,330 of BOPP01000150.1, read as the reverse complement.
TTATCGTTATATGGATTTAAACAAATTACTTCAGAAACCCGTCAAACGCTAAAATCTAAAACACGCTTTAGCGACAAGGAGGTTAGACACATCATATAGTGCATATTTATATTTAAAAAATATTAATTTATCAACTCTTTTAATAAAAATAGCTATTTTGAAATTTCAAAAATTGGGAGACTTATTGTCAGTTTTCTCGAAATGATGAACTTGGCGTTTGACGGGTTTCTGAAATCTTCTGATTCAATTATCCTAATAACACAAGTTAAGAATGCATTGTTTAAAATGGTGGCATTTTCATTCTTTTATATTAAACCTTTCTTTTTCAAAGATGAAAATAGTATTCCAATAAATAGATGCTTGTAGTTTATAATGCCCAATCACCTTTGACTTTTTTGTAAGGTGCATGATGATTATGATAATAATAATAGTAATAATAATAATAATAATAATAATAATAATAATAATAATGTTCACAGAGATCTTCGCCTTTCATGACAAGATAACGAGGCAATACAGCCCCATCTACCGTACGTGGAATGGCTCCTACGGAGTAGTCCACCTGTGTGATGCCGAACACATCGAGGTAGGCCCATCCCGCGCTTTCGGGAATTTCGACTTGGATCAACAATTCTAGTACATTGTTCTTAAGACCATGCCATCAGGCACTGTAGTCGAAGCCAGGCCTGTACCACGATCATGAGCCGGAAAATGTCCGGGGCAATGTCAAATCAAGAGGGTACTGTGGCGTCGTTAACACGAGGGCCAGACCGTTATGTCGGTGAAAGTGCGCTGCGGGGGAGGAAGGGGTTGAGCCTGAATTTCCGGGATTTTACGCTCTGGCAGTTGACGCAGACAGCGTGTCAGAGCCAAAATTACAACCTTGGTTGTGTAAACTCCTAGGAAGCCTAGCAGCGAGCCTTGCTTGTCGACAGCAGGCGGAGCCTAACTGGGGTTCTTGAGTGGTGGGGTGTAGCCCTCCTAAGATGGCTTGGCCAGCGAGCCTCGCTTACCGACAGCAAGGCGAGAGCCTACCTAGGGAAAACTATGTGTTGGTGGGGATTGTAGGCCCAACTAATTTAAACGCGGCGCCATCTTCGCGCCGCGTTCTCAATTCAGTTAACATCGCAGAGGCGTAGTAGCGCGTAGCGTACAAGGACGAGGAGTGGTGGCGAGATGTCGAAGTGTTAAGGGCCAAGACGATCTCAGTGCTTTAGCACCGGCCGCCAGACGGCGCGGTTTAAATTTTGGCCTCAGGCCATGTGCGGGGTAATTGTCACGGGACGGAAGTCCGCAGCTGATGCACGCGTGCTTTTTTTCTGTCCGGTAAAGCAGGGTACTGGAAGGAAAAGGTTGCCGGAGTGTTTAAATTTAGCAATTTATTGTAACTAGTCTGTAACTTTTCAATATATTTTTATATCTTTTCATTTTTGTTATTTGAATTTATTCTCATTTCACTACGTCACAGTACTCTCCATGAAAGAGTTTGTACAGAAAATCCTCCAAACGAATGTGGCAGAAAAGGCAGGAAGGTTTTAATTACTAGCAACATTAATTCTCTCGCGTTGGTAATCTGACATTTATTAATTCGAGAATAAGAGAGAAGTAGTATGTATTCATGGTATGGAAGACTGAGTAGTTTCAGGCACGTTCGTTACTTTGGACAAAAGGTGGCGGTTTCCTCTACGAACCTAGAACAGAGAAAACTCAAGAGCACGTAACTACCCTGAGCCATGATCCTACGGCCACAGTTTTGAGCAGGCCGGGTCTAAAACAATGCTAAGAAATGTGCTTGATGTATAATAAAAGTGCTACCATTTGACTGTTCTATATCGCACCTCCAATAGAAAAGTGACACAAGTGCTAAATCGTCATTTTTCAGCTAAAAGCTGATGAGAGGTTACCAAGAGGTACTGCTACTATTCTGAAGTTTGTCTTGAATTAGTTCAATTATTGTCCGCTAGAAGGTGAATATTTGGTAAATCTATAACGAGTATTACAGGACTACGAAACTTAAAATTGCAATTTCTGAGAAATCAGAAGAACTTTTCAATTGGAGGTGCGATATGTGGTGTTTGTTATTTTTGTGAAAGCTCTCGAAAGCAACGAAAAGTAATCGGCATTTCTAACTTTCCTCAGATCGTATTGAGAAGCACCGTGAATCTCCAGAAGGGTAATATTTATTCCTTCCTGAAACCCTGGTTGGGAACAGGGCTTCTCACAAGCTCAGGTAAGGCTTGGCCAAAATACTTTTCACATTTTCGACAATCCCTTACAAGCGCTAAAGTGACCAGAAGACCGCAGGTTCGAATCCCGCCTTGAGCATGGGTGTATTTGGGTATGTCTATATACTTTCATCCTTCACTACCATCATCCATACCCCCAGGGCTAACAACCTTGGGGGGGAAATCGGGATTCAGCTGAAATGCTAATCACCCCCTCAGATAAAGGTACTTGCACTTGCAGAAGCTGGATGCACCCGCGGTCCGAGTTGGCCTATATGCGAAAAAAAATTAAGTATCATCAAAATTCCGTCATGTAATATAGTTTTATTCAAATTATTTTTTTTTACAGCTTAGTGTTGCTCATAGTATTACCTACTAACAATAAGAACTAACAATACTATAATACTAACTATATTACTAAATAACTTATCATACTATAAATTATAGTACTAAATACTATAGTACTATAATACTAAATCATATAATACTAATAATATCAACAATAAACCAACAAAAAGAAGGATGTGTGATGTTGCAAAGTGTTCTCCCTCTGTCGCAGGCGCCAAGTGGCACAGCCACCGCAAGCTGATTACTCCGGCGTTCCACTTCAACATCCTAGTCTCCTTTGTGGAGGTGTTCGCCGACAAGAGCGAGATTCTTGTGAGCAGGCTGGAGAAGGAGGTGGGCAACAGCAAAGGCTTCGATGTCTACCCGTACATCACGCGATGCGCCCTGGACATCATTTGCGGTACGCTCTCTACATCACTCGTCGGCACTCACACGCTTCAGGCTCAATACTGAGAGCGCAAAGTAAAGATAGGGCAACTCACTGCTGGTCAAAGAGTCGTAAATAAGAATCTTGAGAGGAAGTGATGCGATAATACGCACTGCAGCATAATAGTAGTTTATGCAATTAGTTTATAATGGTAAGCTTTATTGCATGAGTACATGTTTTCAAAACGAGCGACTTTTGAGGCGAGTTTTCAAATTTGTACAAAGTAATAAAGCAACACTATAAACGAGTTGCATACTATATTTTTTGTATTACAGTATTATACATTTATAAGAGATTCAAACTTCATTTTGCAAAACAACTTCCCTGTGACGACTCGGGCATTTGACATCGTGTGAGTAAACGATGTTCGGCTGTTCTGTTTAACTGTACCTCCGCCCGATTCTCTCGCTACGATTGGCTGAATGGTGGTGTTGAAGCAATTATTCGTGACATAAAATCTAATACGTCATCATTTGTGCCGTAAAATGCCCAATTATGAACAATTTCTTGCAACAGAAAAGGTTACTTTATAATGCTGGAATACAAAAAATATAATTCCAAGAGCTTTTAAACGCGTCAATCTGTCATGGCAAGCATTATACCATTATTGGTTGCGTAGCCTTCCGCGGCCGGAGTTTATGTTATCTAGGTTACCCGAGACGAGCCGCGTCACTGACATGGTGGTTAACCTTTCGGCCAGCGTATTGTGGCCGAAACGTTAGCTACCATGTCAGTGACGCGGCTCGTCCCGGATAGTCTAGATAACACATTATACCGTTATTTCTTCCTATCTCAAGCGACTTATTTATTTTAACATCAAGCGATTGTTTCATCTTGTCTTAAACTTGGCTTTGGCACATTATTTCATGGACTCATGGTTACTCATTTTTTTCATTATTTGATGTTCTGTCCTCGTGTCTTCGCAGACGTTCATGAAGTTAACAAAGACTTGTTTGTCTGGTCCTGTTATCAAAGATTTTTTACAGATACAAAACTTTTTACGTTGACCTAGGTAGTATTTAAGTCATGTGAATATACAATGGCAGCATGGTAAAATATTAATATTTTTACAGAAACTGCCATGGGCACTGAAATGAATGCACAAGATCAAACTGATTCACCTTACGTGAAAGCAGTTTATGAGTAAGTAAATGAGCATTTAATAATTTATGTTATTTAATATAAGCCCATTGCTTTAATTTTAAATAGATCGATAACATTTTTTTCACGTATCGGAGACTTAACGTGTGAATGTTTCTTTAGGAAATAATTTCCTTTTTACTTCATTACGTTTTATTTGAGTTTATTTTGTTACTTTCACTTACTAAAACTTATTTACAAAGTTGGCGATTCCTCAAAGCTTAGTTGAGATTTCAAAAATAGTATTCTAACCAAAGCGCCTCACTCTAATTTATTTGCCTGCAGACTTTCCGAGCTCATAATTCAGCGCATTGGCAAACCATGGCTACATTCAGATTTTACCTATTCTCTTACGGAGCAAGGTGCAAAGTTCAAAGATGATCTCAGAATCCTCCACGACTTCACGAAAAAGGTAACTAGAATAAAAACGTTAATATTACCATTATATTACGATGTCACAAACACTGTAAACAAATTTGTGTATTTTTTAAGGTAATTAAAGAAAGGAAGGAAGCTATGAAGAATTCCGAGGAATTCAGCAATGAAACCGAAGAAGTCTTTGGTAAGAAACGCTCAAACTTAATTATTTGCACCTCACATACCATAGCACGAAATAATTCTTACGACTGATAATGCTGTAAGCATTTTAAATAAAAAATATAATGTATTTGAATTTATGGAAATTCTTCGATGTTCTGCACTGCCTGAAATCCCAGGCAGTCTTTTTAATTATTTTGCTCCCTTTCCAAGAATAATTTTCATAATACATAATTAGAAAATATAAAATTACTTTATGTACGACATTAAACATCACAATTTGTTAGAATTAGTTAGAAATTAGAATTTATGAAAATACTTCGATGTTCTTACAATGCCTGAAATCCCAGGCAGTCTTATTAATTATTTTGCTCCCTTCCCAAGAATAACTTTTGTAATACATAATTAGAAAATATAAAATTACTTTATGAACAAAATTAGTCATCACAATTTGTTAGATTTTATGAAAATTCTTCAATATTCTTACAATGCCTGAAATCCCAGCGAGTCTTGTTCATTATCTTGCCTGCTTCCCTAGAATACGTAATTAGGAAAGTAACCAGTAACACCTCTCTGCCTCAGGAAGGAAGAAGCGCAAGGCCTTCCTGGACCTGCTGCTGGAGGCGTCCAAAGGAGGCACCGTCCTCAGCGACGAGGACATCCGCGAGGAGGTCGACACCTTCATGTTCGAGGTACACGAGCCCCCTTTTACTCGTTTTCTTTTTCTTTGAATTTTCTTTCAGCTTTTCTTATGCTTTCATTTTCACAAAGCTCTCTCAAAAACATCAAATTATTGACTTACTTTAATGTTTTAGGGTCACGATACAACTTCTGCAAGTATGTGTTGGACACTTTATCTGATGGCACTTCATCCCGATGTGCAGGTAAGAAAATATATAAATAATGTGTTGAAAATAAACTCCAATATCAGATCTCCTCTGTCTTAACGATGTTACGCAAAATCTTCACACCGAGCGCAATACATATTCGTCATCTCTTGCAGGAAAAGGTGTATGAAGAGCAAATGGAAATCTTTCAAGGTTCTGATCGCAAACCCACTATGAAAGATCTTTCGGAAATGAAGTACCTGGAACGAGTTATCAAGGAGTCTTTGCGGTTGTACCCAAGTGTCCCATTTATAACTCGCCAAGTGACCCAGGATATTGAAATCGGTAAACATTCTCTCTAGGAAGATTCAATCTCGTTCAGAGTCTAATGAAAGAAACACGTAAGAATCTAATTTTGCATTTGCTTCAGGGGAGTACTGTCTACCGGAGGGTTCAGAAGTCATGCTGCACATTTACCACGTGCACCGCAACCACAAGTACTTTCCAGAACCGGAGACGTTCAACCCGGACAACTTCCTGCCCGAGCGGGTGCAAACTCGTCATCCCTTCGCATACGTCCCCTTCAGCGCAGGCGCCAGGAATTGCATAGGTAGGTACCCAAACCCACACAACCAGAGGCGGATTAATACCTTCGTCGTCTGTAGGCACGCGAAAAATTGTCGCCTACTATTTTCAAATAACTCAGAGGGGGGGGATTATATATAATAACAAGTATAATTTATATTTGAAATTAGGCATGCGAAAAATTGCCTCCTACTTTTTTTTTGAAAACAAAAACAGGGGAAAATTATCTATAATAACAAGTATAATTTATACTAGAAATTTGGACACGCTTATTTATGACTAAAATTAAATATGGTTTGATTAATTATTTGTGTGTGTGTTCAGTTTTTTCCTGTGGTGAATCAATTAAGCTTTAAATCATATATTTTGATGTACAGAAATAACATAAATTCATCACATTTTTTTAGTTATGCATATTCATTATTCTACGCTGTTTTATCTTTAATTCTTAAAATTATATTGATATATACATTAAACGCCAGAAAACGTTAATGAAATAGGTATCTTCAAACATATTATCAAAATTACATGTATAATAATATGTATTGTTTATAATATAAATCATTTCGTTCTCATAGAATAAAAATTTTAAAAGAAGAAAAAGGGGAAGCGGCCTAGAAGAGGCTCTTTAGATACAAATTTACAACATAACTTTTGCTGCCTCTAAAATTTGGCGCTTCGGTAAGAACGTGAAATAATTTGCTTTTATGTCCAACTGCTTCAGTGCATCTTTGTATTGAAT
>BOPP01000150.1:801256-834749 GCA_017312745.1 Gryllus bimaculatus | reverse complement strand
CTTTTGGTGAGAAAAGTATTGAAAGAAAATTGGCAAAGTACACACAAAAATTATTAAACATCTTATTAAATGCAGTTTCCACAAATGATTCTGGCATGTTCTAAACAAACATGTTTTACATTTTGCACAAAAATATTTAGGAAGTCTTTGTTGTTTTCCGTTTTGTAAGGTTCATATTTTTTCATTTCCTTACAGACGTCTCCTACACATCGTCTTTCTCTTTGGGACGAAATTTGCGCAGTGCAGAGATCTAGTTTCAACATGCTCACTGTAAATGAGAGTGAAAGGATAAAAATAGAAAGCCAGGTGTTTTCAGAAAAGTACTATAAAAGAATACATGAAATATTAGACTACTAAATGCATGGCAATTATACAGGAACATAAAATTGCTGTGGCTTGGATTTCACAGATCTATTGCGGGCACTCCCAGGTTAGAGAGACTTGTGATTATTGCAATGATTATTCAACTTAAAGCAACACATAAGCTTTTTGCTTTCTTGATGTGTACGTGTAAAATTCTCAGTGGCTGCTTTTATGAATGCTGTGTTATCGTGAAAATTATTAATACTGAATAAAATACATTAAAAATATCGAGTGCTTTGCTATGCATCATGAACACATGTTGAAATTACAGCAGTTTTGATGTTAATGTTTTTTATTCCTCTATCATTGACAGAACCCATAAACCCCTAACATAGCCCAGTTGTGGGATGGCCAAACAAGGGCAAAGGATAGCAACACAAGAGACTGTCATTCTACCAAACCAAACATAAAAGCCAATGCTTTCACCTTAATTTCATACCATTTAACATCACTTCCTTGACGAGTAAGATTTATTTTATATATTTCTAAGCCGTGTAAGAAATTTATGATACTGGAGGAGACTAGGAATTTCGGAAGAACTTCGTGTTTCTATTAAGAGAAGTTGTTACCTATTAAGTGCATTGCTTTATCAAAATGCACATTAAAAAGTAAATAATCCAAAACAATTGCACATAAAAATCATGACTCATTAAGCCATTGATTTAAAATTGATTTTCTAAGCAACAGTTCATTTAGAAACTTAACACTTATTAAAGGTATTATCTTGTTTCTTTAACTTAATGCGCAAGTCATAACTTCTTAACAAAATGTGTCAATAATTAAAAATGTAATTCATAATGTAATTATACAAAAGTTTAATTCTTTTTCAGGCACTTCTAGCAGTAGAGAATGCTGTAAAGCAGTTGGATGTATTGCCAGAAGAATACAGACAGTTCTATGGGAAGAGAATGATTAGAGCTTTAGAGAACAGATTTTCAAAAAGATGAAGGAATAATGTAATAACAAGTAAAATAATCATATTATTAAAAAATGTTTAATAATTTGCTTCCAATGTGTCTATCTACATGTCAATTTAAAAAATCCTTATCCTAAAGGTTTGTCTTCATCATAAAAGAAAATCTTGTATCTCTTTCCTCAACTGCTTCTGCATAATCTCTGTCTTCGCAGAACTTGTAATGTCGCCAGGAAGGAAATCCAAAGAATCCTGTGAAACAAATGACATAAATTACCAAAGATTCAAATGAATTTTGTAATTTGTTTACTAACATGTGGTTCAAATTCGGCTGTAAACTTCTTACCATTTCTTTCACAATTAGCCTGCAACCATAACAGAGATTCTCTTTTATTTGTTCAAAGTCAAGTTTCTGCAGATGATTCTGAGAAATGCAAGTGCACTGATAATTACTAGTACAACAATTAGAATCTCCCATTGAAGATATCGCATTAGAATGTAAATCAGAGCTACTGTGTGTCAACAGATCTTTAACATCAGCAAACATCGGGGAAGATATTAACTGGGAAAATTCAGTAGCTTGCATTGAAGAAGAATCTTGTTTCAAAGTATCCAATGGTGTCTACAAATAAATTTCAGTCAATTAAAATGTAAACAACATATGACATAATTCCACTATTAGCCAACTTACTTCACAGAGTAAACAGGTTTTACATTCTACATTTCTGGTCCCTTCAGAAGTGAGTTTATCACCAGTACGGAAAATTGTTGACACTGTGGAAGGAAAGTCTTTCTGGAGTTCTGTAATAAACTTCTCAGTCAATCTTTGAATACTTGAAAATGGGTCAACCTGGAATATAAAACATTCACATTCAAAGTTATCATTTTTATAATAATGGTAATAATATGAAGGGCTCACATGTAAAATACGATAACCCTCAAAATTGTAGTTTTTTGTAATTATAATTAATTACATAATTTATAAATATTTTTTTTTATTACTATTGTTCTTGGTGTGCGATCCTCAAATAGTACCAATTTGTAACTGAAAGGTGGCCTCTACATTTTATTTTCGCTTAACCTGCTTACACCCCTTAATTGAAAATATTTGCTTATTTCTTATAAGTATATCCATGAGAATTTTCATGTTTTACAACTGAGCTCTTCCTATAATATCAAAACAACATAAATAATCGCAATCATAACTATTTTTTGTCAATCTAATTTTATATATTTTGTTAGTATACTATCTTCTAATTAAAATATTTCATTGTACCTTTGAACTAAGTTTTGGATAAGAGACAGATCCAATGTTCTTAAAAACCATATAAAATGCTATTTCTTTTTTCATAAAATCTCTCATTGGACGAAGTAGCTTTGTTTTACCATGTCGGAAGTCACAAAAACCCTGGAATACAGAATTACAGAATGACTGCTGAATAAAGGTCAAAATTTCTAAAAAACCTAAATCTAAATAAACTGATTGAAGCAAAAAAAGCACTGCACAATGTAAATAAAAACCTAAATATTAGAGAATGTATCAGTAATTTTGGCATTAAAAAATAAAAACACACACACAACACAACAACACCCCTTATCTTAAATCAGGAGCCCTGAACTAAGAGAGGGTAAATCCTCACTGAAAACCAAAAGGGGTGGGTGATCTTCAAAGATCTGTACGCCAACTTCTGTATTTGGTGTAAACCTGAAACATCACCTTACTGTTGCCAGATTAAGAGGTTGGATATGAGACCACAACCATTCATGGTAAATAAAGTACTCAGCTGAAAGAAAGGAAAATAGATGGAACCCTATATACAAATCTTTGAATTCCAGAACTATTAAAACGGTATGCTAAATCCAACATAATGAGAACATGCATATATCAAGTTTTCAACGGGAAAATTTGATAAAACGCACAGCCAATGCACAAAACAAAAGCCATGTAAGTCATAGTAAAAAATTCTGTAAAAAACATAATAGAAACATTAAAACTATCAAGTTCACTACAAAAATGTTTTGCAAAATCCATAAGAAATAGTAAACAAATTAAATCATTTCTCAGAAAGTGGACGAAAATTAATCCATCATCATTCTTTAAATAATGTAAATATGCAATCTGATATTTGCACCAAAAGTAAATTTCAAACATGTCTATGAAACATCACCCTACGAAACACAAATCAACAGTCTCTTCAGAACTGGAGAATATCCCCGACTTCATTCTGCATCACACATAATATTGTAACAGCTGCATATTACAATTGCTCCCCGACATTCTAACCACTCTTTGATGACAGGCATCCTCCCAGAAACTTGAAAAAAATGAAACTTGCCCACTATTCAAACTAGTGGGTTCGCTTGGCATACCGAAACTTTTCCTTCTCAAGTGTTTTTACTCTCCATCGACTCATTTTGGAAAAAAGTGCATGACATCATTTAAAGATCCAAAATATAAGGATAAATTGCATTGAGAAAAAACTGGCAGTAACATTGGAGGTGTAGGAGAGGTTTGAAACTAAATATAAACTTTTGCAAATTTCAGAGGTTTTAAAGAAAAAATTTGTAGCCTTTTTCCAGAAAATTTTGAAGCATCTCCAAAAATTCAAATATCTTAATGATCTCTGGAAGGGCACAACTAGATCTTACTTCTGACATATTTATCAACTTTCAACACAAAAGCTGCTAATTTGACAGACTTATGTGTGACACACACTCGTCCACTATCCATAAGTGCATCCCAATTTTTAGATCAAAATTGCATGCATCTTCTTGACACCCACACCAATTTTGGCTGTCTTTGGAATAACATGATGTCCTGATGTGTGTAAAGAACAAAAGAACCTTTAACACAGATTATAAGACCAGAATTTCAAGACCATGTTGTTGAGGGGATTCACAAATCTCTCTACAAACTTCGCCTATTCTAGAGTGAGGAGGAAAAGTAAACACTCATTACCTCATGAATTACAATATCCTTACTTTATGGATTTTCAAAAATTCAAGACAAATCTTTTAAATAAGACTCATAAATTTTGCCTATTCAATAATACTGACAAAAATCCACATAGATTTGGTAATGGCAATATACAGACACAGCCATCCTTCATAAGGCACAAACTTTTTGCTTTACATCAAAATGAAATTCCCATTATTGGTTTCACAATTTGTTAAAACCATTAAGACAACATTGACCATCAGAACGTGAAAGTTTGGAAATTAGAGATGTTGGATATTGAAGCGTCAATTCGTACCCTTTAAATAAGAGTTAAGTATTTACAATCCAGTAAATGATAAAAAGATTTTAACCCATTTTTCACAAATTAGAAAGATAATTTTTGAAGCACTGCAAAGATCATTGTTGGTATACTGCACTATACTCTATATACATCAATGATATGCCTCCTATTCTCAAAAACAACAAAATAGTTCTACTTGCATAAGACATAAACATTATTACTAAAGAAAATAATCTTCACAAAAAACGAACACAAACACTGAAGTACCAGTAGAATTGTTTCAAGAATATAACCATCAACCCAAATCAAATTGGACATCAAAAATATCTCATCCAAACTACATCATACGTAGGACTGACTATTCAAGATCTCAAATCTCTTGTAATAGACCTCAAATAGAATTTAGTAATAACTTAGTAAATGGTCCCAGTCTTAAGTAAATGGTAAAGGTTCCATTTTAATTTACAATTTCAATAAGGAATATTAATAATAATATGAATTAGTAAAATCCAAAATTTAAATATTCTACCATCAAAAGGTACTAAGAATAAAACAAAATATTCAAATTTAAATGTACTAGGTATAAGCAAACATACCATTTACATTTCATGAATATTATTAATAAAAAAAATGTTTATTCTATGAACAGGGTGTTGCCTACAGCATTTATAATCCCATGTCCACTCCATTGCAATGAAGAGGGTAGCAATTCTAGATACATCGATGAGGACCATGGTGAAAATCACAAGTGAAGACAAATTTTGAAGGAAACATATTCAATTATAGGGAAAAGTGGTCAGAAAATGAAGGAAGGGTAAGGAGGTGAAAGGAGTGTTTGTTGCATCATTTTGTAAATTACCAGGGGATTGGGGGTGGCTGTTCTGTTAATTAGCCAATAAAAGCAAATGCAATATTCAAACGATGGTCATAATTTCCACATTGCTGGAATGAAAGTCAAATACTTACAACTTCATATGGCAACTGAGCACCCCTTCCCAGTGACAAATTTGCCATTATTGAAACAGCCAGGTCTGTAGCACAGTCCCCTACAAAGATTTTTGAGCAGTCAAGTTCTTCGGCAACAGAAAATAACAGCTTATGCCTGAACAGAACAAAGAAAAATTCTGAATTAAACAAAATATTGCAACCTGTCCCAGTCAGAAATAATAACGATCTGCAAAATTATATTTTACCCAGTGCAATATAAACAAATTAAGAAGTTTTTATTACAGCAACTAGAGAAATTCTGACACACTTCAGACATACTGGTTACCTCAATTTCAGCAGTAAATCTTCTTTAGAGGACAAACTTTTCAGTTGAGCAAATAAGGATTGTAACCTTAACTCCCTTTCCTCATTTACATGCCACACCATGCTTTCATGAAGTTCTTCACATAACTTAGAATGAGAAGAACTGATGTCTAAACATCTGTCTAAACTTGTAATAAAGCCAGGTATGCCATACTTTTTGGTTAATTTTGCCATAGAAATGCATATTTCTTGACGTTGTTCATAAGTATGTCCCAAAACTGCCCCTTCTGCAAAAATAGCACAAGTGTATATAGTTGCAAAAAAAAATTTTTTTTATTCAGTCAGTATAAATATTTACATACAAAATACCTACACATTGATAACAGTGTTTAAAAGCCATAATTTTGTATATTTAATGTAATCATTGAATTTAATGTTATTGTCTAATTCTGTAATTTACAATGATTTAGTTGAATTGGAGTCATGTCTCCCTTGCCCTTCTCGGATGTAAAAACGGAATATTGTAGAGGTACACAAAGAAGTCTGGATGCTAGAGTAAGTTTCAAAACTACACTGTTCACGCCAAAACTACATTATAGTCACATGTTTCAATTTCATAATTCTTTTGAAATATTTCCAAACATGAAATTAATTTTTTTAACTAGGAAGATGTAACCTATATCCACTTACCATCAACGTATACAATGCACGGAATACACTGAAGCCTTTTTGGAGTTGTAATCTCGATACCATCTTTCACTAATTGAAGCATTGCAAGTGATGATGGACTGCCAGATATCGCTAAAATGATTTTATCATTTGGTTTCAACATTTTTGACTTTCCAAGTGTTGCTCTAAACTTATGAGTGAATGAATCAATGAAACATTGTCTGAAAAGAAGACATAAATGAGAAAGTTTTGATTGTCAATTAATTTATTTTGTAAAAAAAACATTACTTTAACTTGAACACTTATATGCACTGCAATAGGTGCATCTCTCTAGGCTCCATGAACCTTGAAAGGACTCAGAGTCTTTAAGCGGGGAATGAAGCCCATTGCATCTAAAGAGTTTTATTTTAATTTGAACATTTATTTACTTCATTAAATTTTTATTGAATCTGATCTTTTTCAACTATACTTGTTAATATATATTTTCAAAATTAAAAGTCACAGAGGTCACAGTGTGACAAAGCAAAGTTGGGAAAGCTCACTTAGAATCATTGTGAACAGTCAAGTACTTTAGGATGTACTGTCTTATCTAAATATACAAATACAACAGATCATAAGAAATAATAATATATACATATAAATATTCTGTACTATTTTTTATAAGGGTTCACACCTTTAACCCAGGAGTGCTCGCAATAGATCTGTGAGATCCAAGCCACACAAATTTTATGATCCTGAGTTACTGCAATGCATCAGTCGTCTGATATTTCATGTACTCGTTCATTGTACTTTTCTGAGATTGCCTGGCTTTTATTTTTATCCTTTCGCTGAATCATTTACAGCGATCATGTTGAAACTTGATCCATGCACTGTGCAATAACTGTCATATACTTTGGGTGCAACAGCACCAGTGCATTGTGAGCTCCTGGCCTGAGCAGTTGGTGTCATGGCATTATTTTCAACCGGGTCTACGGCAAGTGCCCATTCACAAAATGTAATATTTTCCCTTATCTACAATGGACTGTCACTATTTCTTACCAAAGAGAAAAAAGTACCGGAGATGTTTGTACATATATGAAAAAAATTCGAACCTTGCAAAATGGAAAAAAGTCAGAAACTTTCCATATATTTTCATGAAAAAGTAAAATATATATTTGTTTAGAACATTACAAAATAATTTGTGGAAATTGAGTTTAATATTATTTAACAGACTCATAAGATGTTTAATGATTTTTGCGGGTACTTTGTCAATTTTTTACCTTTCTCACCAGCATTATTCAGACAAGAATTTTATTGTAAGATTCATTAACAGTTGCATTGGGGAGACATGTGCAAACTGCATAAAATATGTATTTCAGTAAATTGGCCTTCAGATCATTTGCATTCACAAATAATTGCAGCTATATCTGAGAGATGCATTACCGGCACTGGCGTGAGCCTACCTATTGCGGGCACACCCGCGTTAAACTGGGATCAAGATATTATCTTGGTGGCTGTGGCTGCAGGCTGGGAGAAGATGGCAGTAATGTACCTGAGTTACATACATTGGTAATTTTACATTGGCCAAACTAATGGATATTTTATGTTAATCATGGAGACCAAAAGACAACGCCTCTGACTGACTTGTATCTGTGTGAGCAAAGCTAGCCTACTTACCCATTTTTTTATAAAGTATTTTAGCACACAAACACATTTGGTATTGTGCAATTTTCAGAATTAACATTATATTCAGTTACCTACTGAATCAAAATGCAAATACAAAAAACATCAAATCCTTTCAAAGAAGCTAAAGTAAAATTTAACTGTAAAATTATTACCTGCAATAAGTGTCTTTAACTCGCAGAACAACCTCTGCTTTATTGTTCCCACACTTTTTACATAGAGCTCCAACTCTGTAACAATTGTAAGATTTAGTGGTATTTTCAATAACTTTAATCATTTTTTTTAATATTTTTAATAACAAGCATTCGTGTTATAAATAATTGAAATAATGGAACAAAGATTTTAAAATGCAATCTTACAAAAAATGTTATTTCTCTTAAAAAATAATTAAAAAAAAAAAGAAATCTTACAAGTTATGAGAGGGTTTCTCTTCCATACACTGCACTGATTCTTCATAATCATTATCAGTTGCAGTGCACATTTTATTGTTAGACTTTTTTCATCCAAATTGGAGAAAACCTGCATGAAATATTCATGGGAGAAAATTATTGATGAGTTAAATGGTTAGAACACAAAGTAATGCAATCTACAACACCACACACATAACTTAAGAAATTATTCAATGCTAAAATGACACACGATTCCAGGCAATTTTTTTTATTGATGTACGTTTTGATTACTATGTGTGAGATTCTCTTCAGTATGTTTCATTTCTGAAAATACATAGCTCCGTTACAAATATATTTGTTTGGAATTCTACTATCCTTAGATGTTAAAGCTCTCTTCAGAAATATCTTTTCATAAAATTATAAAGTCATTTTCTCTTGATGTCAGTTAACACTCAAGTCGTTATGGACTTACGACATCCAAGATAGATGGTATTCTATTAAAAATATTAATAAAAAACTTTGTTCCAATCAGTTTCTGATAGCCTTACAACTCATTCTTCATTCTACCAGTTTTACATTTGGAAGCAAATTTTACAAATTAATATGTAAATAAATGAAGGTTTGAAAATATATAACATATAAAAATATGAAACAAACATTCGGGTGTCCTTTATCACCTGAGCTTTCTTGTTTAAATTAGATTTTGTTCCTAAAGTTTATAGAAGATATGTAGATGAAACTTGTTTGATCATAAACAGAAATTAAATTGATTAGGTTCTTCAACAGTCACCACAGCAGATCAACAAATTCATACATGAATAAGAACTAGATTGAATTTTTTAGATGTCGAGGTCTTGAAATCAGTAATCAGTATGTATTGAAAACTGAAATTCTCAGGAAGGCGTATTAAATTTTTATTCCAAGGTTTCTGAAGTGATATAAAGCAAGTGTAGTTACCAACTAAAGACAGATAAAAGTTATTTTGTGCTGTCTGATGAGTAGTTACATGTTTCTAATATTTAATGTGCAACGACACATTCTAGCAAATGATGATCATCACCTGTGATCTCATTAATACAATTACACACAACTCAACATATTTTATAAAAAATTTGTAGAACAACATACGAGAAAATTGGAGGGTGAGCGCAATATAACAAACAAAAGTGACGACTACCAAACATTTGTCATTCCCATCATTAAAAGCCTTGTCTTTTCAAGACAGTATCAATTAGGAAAAAAATATGTGTTTGATGTTTTGGTATATTCAATAAACTTTATACATTCATCAAAACAACCTTAGCAATAAAATAGCACAGATGTAGTTTACAGAGAAAATGAACTCCCTAAGTGATCAAGGTTTATATGAGGCCAAACAAAGCACCAGATTTGTACACAAGAATGAAAGAACACAGAAGCACAGTCACAAAATGTGAGATGAGCATGTCATCTCTTAAGCATGTACTAATCCAGACATGAAAATGAATTGAAGATTGTAGATGTTTTGAACCATCAATCACAATCGGTTTAAGAAGATTGATATCCAAATATGCTATTCCAAACAAACAGTACATTCTGAATGATCAGAAACTATTTTAATCTAAACACCATATTGAGAATATAATTAACGATTAATAAACTTTTCGTTATAAAAATTTGCTCCTTATACATGCATAGTGGCGTTTTTTTCATTTTATTCACATATTCACTTTTTACACTATTATTCTTAACTAAAAAAATCTACTATTCATCCAATATACATTTTTTAATATTTCAAATATGTTCGGGACCTTTTAATCTTGCACGCAAAGATATTTCAATTGAATCCTAAATTCACTAACTAGTTTTTTCAGTTTGGTACCTCTGGTTTAGTCATTGATGCTTGACTACTTGTCATGTACGGTGTAAATGGATAGTTTTAAAAATGTTCTGATGCTACATCTATGAATTTCTCACTCTGAAACCAAGGAAGGGAACCTTCTACACCTTGTAGTTAAATACATATTGGTTGTCTAGCATAGTATTTTGTTGTTTTTTTACTTTGACAAAAGTTGTTCATGAGGTGTTAATCCAAAATAGTTTCAGGTACTCCTTTACCTACATGGTTATATTTAACAAGAGATATTGCATTTTGAGGACTTTAAACATAATTTTCACTAATAAAATAATTGTCAAAAAATTTTATATAACACAACTATATATTTTCACAAAAGGTAACATACTGATGGGGTTCTCACACAGAAATTTGAAATGTTTACATTCATAACAAAATAGACTGGAAGCATCGTTTGTTTTACAATTGATTGATTTTAATCCATCATTGATTTGAAATTATGTGTAAACAAAAATTTGTCAATATCAACACACCCAAAGACAATTGTTTTTCTGATCTGCCTCCGTCGATCCCTTACAAGGATATCAAGTCACAACTCGGATGCAAACAAAATTTGCATCCGAAACACCAGACGAAAACACACTTCAACTCAGCCAAATTCCCACCACAGAGCACCCACACAGTTTGTCTATGTTCCCGGCTTCCCACTATTTCATATTCACAATTCACATTTCCCTCACGCCTTTCATAACCATAACCCAACTAATTAAATCGATTACAATCAAATTAAAAAGATACATGGAGAAACAAAAAATTGCTCGGAACATCGAACTTTGGAGCTGACATGCACCGTGCGCAACGCAACAACACACATAGTCACAGAACGTTCACCAATTTCTCTACGCACAATGGTGAATGTTCTGTGAAGTTCTGTATGGTTCTGTAATTGTGAGGCAGAGAGGGCAAGGGAGTATACGTATGAACGAGTTAGAGATACATCTCTAACTCGTTGCTATATATGATATCCATGTACTATATACAAGACCAACTATATACAATTTCTCGATATGTAGTTGGTCTTGGTTTGTGCACGCCATAGCGTATAGTACTGACGATCTTCTGCGCATGCGGAGATGCACTAGTGGTGCCCAACTTAAACTGCGCATGCCTAAAATATCAGTAGTGCTGTCGATTGCTGTAAAGCTGCGCATGTGCAAAAGATCGAGATTGATCATGTGCTGTCGATTGCTGCACGCTAAGCCGCAGCCGTGCAAAAACTCCCTCATTCGAAAAGATATAGCAATGAAGGGTACTTTACGATTATCTGGAGGCTGTGCAAATGTGCAACCTAAGCACGAGCCACCACAGACCGGCTACATTCCAGGAGTGTAGTCGTTAAATAAAAAGTTAATTGTTGGTGATCACACCATTCAAGTTCATGAGTTGAAGAAAAATGTTCTTTATATGGTAGAATGCACCATGCTTCAATGTAGTTTCTTCCATCAAGAGAGTTCCACTCACTTTCAATTCACTTTGCAACGTGTAAGGAGGAAGATAAAAGAAAAACGAAATAAAATAAATAAACCGAGGAGGAAAAATATCTTGATGAAAGGTACCCAGAAGTGAATGGCACCAGTACATTTTGGAGGAAACTTATTCGTAGACCATTCTGCTTCAAATTCGAAGTGTGTGGCAGGTGTGAGGGCTGTGGATGGATTTAGTGATCAGCAAATATTCACTGGATATAAAAAAACACTGTTTTTTACGATCGTAGCTGGGGCAAAGTCTCTGATAGGCAGTCGCAGAAGTCTTCGTCGTACTCGTTGGGCAGGTGTATAAGAGCCAAAGCGTCAGCTGAGTAAAAACGTGCGCTGGCGTGCGCAGAGCGTGCGTGCGGGCCGTGCGGGCCTTGGTGTACGAAAGTGTTTTGTTTGTTGAACAGGTGTGTAAGCATTGAATTCGTGTTGCACTGTTAACTCGAAAAGTGAAACATAATTATTAAAGCAGCTTCAGTTATTATTGTTACATTTACATCAGTGTTAATATTTTAACATTTTTTGTGCTCTGAATGATTGTAAACGGACGATCGTTACTGATTTGTAGAGAACTGTTTCGCATATTGCATGCTTCGGGGAAATATCGTTTTTTCTCTCAGTCACCAAACATGGCAAAAAGTAAATATGAATACGTGAAAAATTTTGAACTTGATGATACATGCCTTCCTAATTGTTGGATTGTTATAAGAATTGATGGAAGGTCTTTCCAAAGATTTGCTGACATTCATGGTTATGTTAAACCAAATGATATAAGAGGACTGAATTTGATGTCTCGTGCTGCAACTTGTGTGATGGATGAATTTCGAGATATTTGTCTAGGTTATGGTCAGAGTGATGAATTCACATTTGTGTTCAGAAAAGACACCAATCTGTTCAACAGACGCGCATCCAAGCTAATGAGCACTGTCAATAGCTTATTTGCATCTTCATTTGTGTTTAATTGGAATTCATATTTCGGTCCAATTCGTTTACAATACCCACCTTGCTTTGATGCTAGGGTAGTTCTGTATCCAACTGATAAGAACTTGCGTGATTATTTAAGTTGGAGGCAAGCGGATGTTCATATAAACAATTTGTACAATACTGCGTTTTGGTCTTTGGTGTTGAAGAAAGGCTTCACAAATGCTCAGGTATAGTGTGCACTTGAATTTGTGTGTTTTGTTACTTGGTTCTTCTATTATTAATTAGTTTTGTATTATATTGTAGGCAGAAGAAAGGTTGAAAGGTACTGTTGCTTCGGACAAAAATGAACTATTATTCTCAGAATTCGGTTTGAATTACAACAATGAACCAGCTGTATATCGTAAAGGGACCATTCTCATCCGAAAACTGTGCAAACAGCCACCAGAAGGAAAATTGCGGCCAATTATATTACCTTTCTTTACCGATATGATTGGAGACTCGTTTTGGAAGGAGCATCCTGAAATACTTGGTTTGAAGTCTCTAGCAATTTATCATCCACCTTCAGAAGATCTACCTAATGAGACTAACAAAAAGTCATCAAGCCCACCAGGTTTGAAAAATGGTCCCCCTGTTACTAAATCTGTGTCAAGTGAATCTGTAGAAAAAAGTGATAAGGACAGTTAAGTTTTCCAAATTAGAGTTTATCCTATTTTTTCAATGTTCTGTTAATTTTAGTTGTGCATTTCTGAAGCGTACCAGATTTACATTCCTACAGTGTGTGTGTGTGTAGTTACAAAAACTGAAAATGAATTTCAGCAAGTGTGTCAGTTTTACTATTGAAAGGTGCTGAGTACTGATTGAATAGTACTGTTCCTCTTGAAATTGACTTTCTATCTTTATTCAAGCTTTTCTAGGGAGCTATTTTGTAGGGAGTACATAGTTCGTATTATCTTCAAAGGTTGTGTTTGGTCATTCAGAGGATGAAGTGATATGCTCTTGTGTTTGTAGCTGTTAGTATTGGAGCATTATTATATTGATTGATAGTGCACTGTGTGTAGTGTGAACCATTCTGTTATTGTTTAATTTGTTGCTTACAGTTCCTTAAAATTCATATTTATATAATTAAACCTATTAGAAGTAACACATTACATAGGTCACAAACTTATACAATGGCCATGGGCCATTACTGACAATTTTGTTATGTTCCAATATATCGGAACAGTACTTGTTGTAAACTGTCCAAAAAAAAATTGATCAACTGAATAGGACCAGTAGCTTGGTTTGGGTTTTGTCAGTGAATATGTACATCACTCCATATCAATTTCATTTTTTTCTTAAAAATAATACTCAATATATAATGGTATACTCTCAAGCCCTGTTGTTCTGGGCACCACCTTCCTCTTCCGAGGAAGTTGAATTAATTTAGGAAACTTTACTGGCAATGGGAGGCTAGTGGTTGCCTGCACTTGATTGGAAATGAAATGTAAATTAACTGGCATAAACTACATCATGCTTTACATTTCTGTGTAAGATATTCGTCTGCTTGACCATGTATTTTGGACCTTTAAGGAAGGGTAATATTTCTGCAGCTTGAGTCTTTGACTGTTCAATTGGTACCTAGGCAGGTCTGCTAAAACAACTACAGTTGTAACATTTGGTTACATTTTGCCAATATTTGTACATAGGGTTTCAAATCCAAATCCTAAATATATGACGAATTATTTAAATAATAATTAATTTTTGTTGCATTTGTAACATTTCAGAATTGTAGCAATGTAAACTTCAACCTGAAAAACATACATTTTAGCAATTTTCTTATGAAAAAAAATTAATTTTAAGAACAAAATGAATTATAGTATGGTCATAAATGACTTTTGAAATGAACAAATTGACCAGCAGTCAATGATCACCAGCAGTCAGTCAGCAGTATAATGATGCACTGTAAGCAACTTTCTTTGTCAGCTGGCATGAATAAAAATGTGCTACATTTCCCTGTCTGCTAGCTTTATTAAAATTTTTATTTATACGTGACAGATTTTGATTTTTTCAAAAGATTACACATTTTATCAACTCGACTGATTATGAAAAAATAGTGGTGACAATACTTTAACAGATCCAAATTCTGTTTTAAGTTCATTACAATTGCGTAATAATCTCATGTGTTTTAAATCAATATGGTTACATTTTCATGATTTAACATTATTTTTTTAAACAGTCTGTTACATTTGCCAGATGAGGATTTGGCAACCTATGGTCATGCTAATGATTGATCTATCTTACAGCAACCTTGTTGAAGGGAAACGTGACATGAAAGTGGACATTTTTCTGTACATTTAATTTTTATTTTGGATCATATGCAGGCAGCATTTGTTTAACCCAGGAGGTTGTGTCTTGCTTATGAACGCAATGGGCAGCAGGAGAGAAAAAGAGCCCCAAAGAAGGTTTTGATGATTGGCGTTTTTTTTAACATCATGAAATAATATAATTTGGTCTATAAATGAAAGTTGCATATTTCATTACATTCATTGTGAATTTCTTTTTTTTTAATTAATTGATAAAATTTAGAAAATTCGACATATAGTGTATTTGTCCAAAAGAAGAACTCTACACAAGGAAAGAGACCTTGTAGAAGGCAGTCAATCTTTGAGGACAAGAAGTCTGAAATAACGTCCCCCTCCTCGGGACAGAGGTTCAGACTGCACTGGTAACCTACCCGCGTAAAAAGTTATTTAGTAGCGGTGTCCAGAATAATGGTCTTGGAATAATAACTATGGGGATGAACCATGCTGGAGATACTGGAACATCTAAGAATACTTGATAGTAGACTATCAGCACTTGCAGAAGATGCTGAATAAGAGGAAAGTCTAGAAAAAAGTGGACACAGGAACAGGTTAAAGAATCTAACCCTTGGAAGTGCTGAAGAAAAAGTATTTGGCTATATGAAGTTTGTTAACTATTGAATTAAAAAAAAAAAAGAGAGAGAGAGAGAGAGAAAGGGAAATGTTTTAGACTTTCGATAAACAGTCAGCATGTATTTCAAACAATAGTAATTGTTTGCATAGTTTCCGCTAATAAACAATAGTTGTGATTTGCATTTGATTTTTGTAGACATTCTATACTCGGAATGTGTTGCAGTCCAAACTTCCAAGGTTTATTTCACTTCTTATGTGATTTCTCTCTTGCACATTAGCTCGTGCTGCTTTTGATTGTAAATAATGAGTTAAAATAAGAATCAAGAGAGAGAGCTAATTTTCTAGTGATGCAACAGAAGAATATCATTAAGCATTTCCTTCATTATCACTTGGTCCAGTGGGTTTATCCCCCTGAAAGTTATCATGAATTGTTACTGGAAATGGTCATTGCAAGAAATGTGTCCGCAGGATGTTATCATTGCAGGGTGCAATTCTAAGAATTGACAGGGCAATAAAATTTGCAGATAAAGGCTAGAAGGGTACTGAAAATCACAATGTGAACTATTCTGAAACCGTTCATATAAAAATATTGCATGGGATCCAAATTCTCCCCATAAATCTCCTGGGTTAAGTACATTTTTCCTACGTCTCCCATTATGCAGTCAGAGTAGTAGTTACAAAATTATTTTCAACAATTACAATATTTAGTGAGTTATCTCTGCTGGAAGTTATTTTAAAACTAGTGTTGAAATTTTGTAAAATTGTAAATTATCTTGTGCAAAACTATACAAGACACTTGGAAAATGAAATCTACTTTTTATATGAATGGAAATTTGCTTTATTTTGGGGGTGATCTAAGTTAACAATAATGCATTTTATAAAATACTTGATAATAGGTAATTTTTGTATTTGTTTTGCATTCATAGCTCCAAAAAATCCAAAACATGATGAAGCAGAAAAGCTGCAAACTGGACACAAGAGACAAAAAAAAAAGTTTAATTAAGGATTGAAAACTCATGTAAGTTTGAGGATGTTTTCTCCAATTTAAGGTTTCTGAAGTTTATCCAGAATTTTAAGAAAAAGACCAAAAATGACCCTATGCTTTAACAAACAGCCTTAAGATTTACCCTATCCTGGATTGCAGAGGCAAAATCCTAAAAATTAAGTTTCTATAATTTTTGAATGGTGATGAGATTTCACTCAGCAAATGGCAAACGCAATTTAAAAGTAATAAAGTCAGCCAGGATTATCGGGCATCTGTCTCTTCACATTTGATCTTTGATGGTGAAACAAGATTATAAAAAGTGAAGGGATAAATGCAATGTGCTATAAAGTAAGTGCTTTGTCAAACTGTGATATGTATATTTTCATTATAATGAAAGTATTACTAGTATTGTAATAACCATTCTTGAGACCTGAAATTGAAGACACAAACAGGACTACTTTACCAATGTTTTTATCTTTAAGGTCTTCAAATTATTCTCAAACATTATTTGATGTTCACCTGTGCATAAACATTGTAGTAACCAATTATTTATCATGTTTCTTCGTCTTCCATGAAATTCAATTCTGGACTACTGGAGTTGGTTTACCATAAACATTTGGCAGCTCAAAAGAGGAATGAAATTAGACTGCCGAAAGTAGAGATAATGTAAATCATTCTGTGTTGCATTTTAACAAATACAGATAGAACAAGTGCCCATGTTTATTTACTTGGTTAATAATTATTTTGCACTCATTGGCAATATAGATACTCTTCAAATGAAAGCACAAAAATTAAATCAATGAAGTTTATTTAAAGGTTTATATATACATGTTGAAATTATTAGCCCAGAAAATGGGATTTTACATACATTTGTGCCTTTTCAGTTGTGATCATATTGTGATGTGAACTGATAGACAATTTAGAATAAAGTTTTTACAAAAAAGGAAATCTTATAATAATGTGAACCTTCTAATACCATCTCTAATAATATCGCTTCTCTGCAACTTCACTGTTCTTCAGAATGTTACACCACTGAATAGCAAAAAACCATGTCAGATCAAGTTATTTGCAAATCCACTAATGGTGCTTAATACATAATAGCATTTGTGATTATTTGATATAACAGCAATACCAGATGTACTATATCTGGATCTGAGGTGAACAAACACTCCTGTTCAATTTTAAACATTAACACACACTTACTAGCCATATGATAATGATAAAAAATAAAAAGAAAAGAATCAGTTAAGGGAAGATGAGAACAATTTTTACAAATAAGTAGGTTCTGTAGAAAATACATTTCTTCACTGCAGTGTAAGTCGTCCTTCACAAATTAGTAACATTTGTCTTATTAACCAACACCTACATGGAGAATGCTACACGTATGATCTATAAAGACGATAATATTATTAACAATTTACAATGTACACAATTTACATTTCTATGCAACATACACCATATAATGGAAGAAAAACATTTCTCACATTTATTATTACCAAACACAGAACAGAAATGTACATCACACAATAATACAAGAAATTTACACTACAATGTCCCTACCCAATGATTAATACTGGTAATCTCATATCTATAATAATCTAAAAAATAGGAATGTAGTTGTCAATTTTTGCTCTATGCTTCTGGGCAACACATTCTGCAATCCAGACGATATTTCGACATTCTTGTTCTTTTAGTTTCAAGTATGCATAGAACACTCCGTAATGAAATTGTTGTAGGAATGCATTCACATTTAAGCGCACCTGAAAATTTCATTTACATATCAGATGAATTCATTAACAAATCATTTGCTTTAAGAAAGCCCTTAGCACATCAGTTTTAGTCACATACCTCGTACTCAAAGAATTTGTCCTCGAGTGTTTTTTCCCCAGGGTTAGTCCCTGCACCTTCAAATAAAGCTGCGTATTCCTATAAAAAAGAAGGCATTGCATAGTTATATTTTCAAAAACACTTATACTTGCACTACAAATTGTGGATACACAAATCAACTCATCACATTACCTCCCCACAACAATACTGCTGAATTCATGAAATTTTAGACATCTAAAACCCAATTACAACCATTACCAGCATCTATTCTTTCTTATGTGAGAGAGTGGGTGGAAGGGGATGAGAAGTTGACACAATCAAGATACTTCAAATAAGCAAAGAAAAACAACAACTGCAAAACACTGAGTCAATGATCAGATAGTTTAATGAACATTCTAAACAAAGACTATGTGGAATGCCCTTGAAAAGAAATAATACAAACAAGCTAATTGAAAATAATCATTGTAACTAATGGATTCCTTTGTTGATTCCAAAACTGTTTTTCATTCCAATTACTTAATTAAAAGAGCAGTTTCATCCATAAAATGGTAAAAAATGTTATCACACTAAAAATGAATATAAGTCTAGCAAGAAGAAAACAAATCTTGTAAGGCAGTCAACCTTTGAATATAATACTTTTTCTACTTGTGAGAATTTTACAGCTTTTGTGGCACCATTCCATTTCCCTCTATCGTTCCAGTTGGTCCCTTGAAGATCTTCTCCACCAATCTTTCTGGCCACACTCATAATTCTGGGTTTTGATGCAATCAAGCCTTTTTAGCAAGTGTTATTTCATCTGTAACTGCTTTTTGAACCTGCATTCATTTCATAATTTCTTCCAAAAAATCCATTTGTTGACTCATTCTCTATCTTTATCTCTTTCTATAATCCTCAAAACTCAAGTTGCTGATACTGGTGTACTTGTATGATATTAAAAAAAAAATGTTTTTCTTATATTACTTTTCTCAGAGCAGAGGGTTTAACCGAATGGCTTGTGTCCTTATGTAATCTTTGAAACACTATCCTCTCTGAAATCCCCTTCACTCATAATTCCTCCCAAATATTTGTCCACATAACTGGACGAATCACCAGGTCATCAGTGAATAATAATGTACCATCATGGAAGCAATCTTCACTGATGTATATTCCCAAAACTCAACATTTCTTTTGCAGTTAAATCTTAAAGTAGATGATAAACACCATCCTTGACAGTTCCTTTGTTTGTCCAAATAATGGTGAAACTTGCCCACTTTTATTGATTTTTAATTCACAAACCATTCTTTTCTTGCATTACATACACTAAAACCCTATGTATTATAAAACTTCATATGAAGAATATTTCCTGTCTGAAGTATTTTTTTTTATTTATTTTATTTTTTAATTTCTTGTATACATATGTATTATACCTAGTGCAGAGAAAGTTATGTAAAGCTGCGACAGAAAAGCTAGTACTGATACAGAAAATATGGATAAAGCCTGTTCCAATATGTAGTAAATTACTGCATTTGTGTGTAATGAACTCGCAAAAGCCTCAAGCAGGAAGTTCAGATCAATCAGGGAATATCATTTTTGGAGAAAATAGGCAGACAGTTTAGGCGCTCGCATTAAACAGAGATGGACCACACGTATAAACAGAAGTTTTGCCGTCAATCAATTTTGCAGTTTCAAGGATACACAAAACGGGGATGCAGGCTGTACCACGTGTTAAGAGGAAGGAATTTACAATATATGATTTATGATTTATCCACTTTTTCATTACCAGGGCCCGTCAATAAGAGATTTTCTGATGAAATTCGCCAATTTTGTTACACGCTTTTACTTTCTTATCTTACGAAGGACGAACAAGTAAAAAGAGAGCTATCATTGCGATAAATACTGAAAGTACTTGCCTAGCCTATCGTTTTTTCTACTTTCCTGTATTTTTCCCTTTTTCTCATTGGTCACCAGAAAAGTGTAAAAAGGGATTTTACTGTATTCAGGGCTGATAGAGTATTTTAGTCTTCCAGGTGTTCCTGCATTATTTCATGTTAATTTCTTTTCTAGCACCTACTTTATTGTAAGCATGTTATCGATTCTTCTACCAGCTGTAAAGTCACTTTGTCCCTCTTCCACAAGAAACTCTCTTTCAATTCTGTGTTAAAGTTCACACATATAGTCCTCTTGTAGATAAAGTTACTGTTAACCCTCTATAATTTTTACACTGATTTTTGTCTTTTTATGTTAGGTAAGCTCGCTTCCATTCCCTAGGCAACTTTTCCCCCTCTTTCCTTTTTAAAAATTCTACAAACTATTTTTAATTAGTTCTACAGCAATGCCTCGAAAGCCGGAAAACTTACCATTTTCTGTTTTATTTTTATTTTTTATTATGAAGTCCATCTCATTTAAACTTATTTGTTCTATGTCATGGGCAGGCATAGTATCCAGTTTTCTGTTAATTTATTCCTGTGCTTTCCTGAATTTGCAACTATTCTCTTCAAACATACACTAGTAATATTTAACTGATTCTTCCATTGTCATAATTTGTAAATTAGTCATCATAAACTGTAGGATGTAAGACCAGGGGGGCCTGTTCCTGGTTAAACAGTAGACCTGAAATATTTTAGTCTTCCAGGTGTTCCTCCATTATCGACTTCTTTCTTGGTCTTCCCATATCTTTGCCCACATGGTTTTCTTTCTTTCATTCTTTTAATATGTTCCAGCCAATTTTTTGGTTCTTTTTTAACTTCCTCCGTTATGCTTGTTGTTTTCAATATTTTGCTAATGACTGTTTCTCTGCCATTCTAGTCTAAAATTTGTAGGTAGGGAATCTATAAAAACTGTGAATTGTGCAGGCTATCTTGACCAAATTCCAGCGTCCAGCTTTAATTTAATGTGCTAGGAGCATTACAATGTCTTCAATCTGAGAACAAAGTTGTGTTATTAAATTGTGAACATCAAATGCTTGAGTCAACTCGCTGATATATGATAGGCTGTAGGATTTTATATTTCATTCATAATGTTGAGAACGAATTCTCTATTGTCTTGATCAATAAAAGGCACCATTTTCTAAGGCACCTTTTTTACTTTCAGACTAGCAAACTCTTGCAGGAAGAGCGTGTATTTTCATCAAGTCAATGTCTTCCAGTTTTGTCACTGGTTTATGCATTTTGTAAGTTTTGAATAAACAATGCCATTGAAACTTTTTGATTTTAACTGGTACTTTTTTCTGAAGTATCCAAGAAATCAATAAGAAGTCAGGAAGAGGGGTAGGGGAAATTTTTAGGAAATATTAAGCAGACTATTACTATTCTCAGTCTGAAGGTACAAGAACAACATTTCTTTAAGGTAAGAATAAATTAGATTTGTAAGAAAAAACAACCAACAT
Source organism: Gryllus bimaculatus (assembly GCA_017312745.1). Lineage (NCBI taxonomy): Eukaryota > Metazoa > Arthropoda > Insecta > Orthoptera > Gryllidae > Gryllus > Gryllus bimaculatus. Next base: position 812,882 of record BOPP01000150.1, on the reverse strand, counting down.
TCTTCTCAGTGTAAGAGAAAATAATTATTTGAATAAGAGTTAGTTGTGCCCAACAAAACACTAACTTTCAGTAGAAACTGCATTGAAATTGGTTTAGCCATACCAGAGATTAACCCGGACAGACTAAAATTGTAAAAGCAACTGAATTGCTTTTTAGCTCTTTTAAATAAACATTTGGGGTTATAACATAAGGTTACAGAATGGCACAAACTAGTTAGTTTTATAATTTCTTCTGTCTCAGCTAGCTTTTCAGGTTTTACCCCACCCTCTTCCCAGCTCCTATCTATCATTGCCTAAAGTACTTTTTTGCACATTTTCTCAATTTTCTTGGTCCCCGAATGGTGCAATGGAAATATGACTAAGAATATTGTAGAAGAGAGAAGAAAAAAATTAACAAAGATGAAAAATTTGAAGCTGTTTTTGAGAAAATGCCATTTATCATTTCGGTAAATGCAAAATTTGACTATTTTTCACAGAAAACTTTTGAATGTTTAAGAAACTTTACTTGTAATAATTTTAAGCACTTCCACTCACAAATGCAATTATGTGTACAAATAGCTAGTAATATAAATATTAACAGCATGAGAAAAATTAAAAAATGGGGCCCTTGTTTGAGAAAAAGGCTTTTGAGCAATTCTAAAATGAATTTCACTTTTATTTTCACAGAATGTTTTACAGTTTTTCAGAAACTTTATAAAAAAAAAACATTTAAAAAATAATCAACCAATTATAATACAAATTGTTGGAAATGTAAATATTAACAATGTGAGAGAATTTTTTTTAAAAACCAAAACAATACAGCAGAATAGGGTTTATGCCATTTTAATACAGTACATTTAGCACTATCCCTACCAAAAGATTAAACAAAACAAAACAAAAAAAATAATTGAAAGCCATTTTTGAGAAATTCTTGTTATTGATAATTTTTAATATTGCCCATATTTCACACCTGATGTCATTTGATGCTCAAAACTTGATTGGAAATAAAATTCAATTTCTAAACTAGAACAGTAATAGGGAATTGCATTATATAGTACTAGAGGCAAAGAGAACTACCACAGGATATTATTTTATAATAATATTATCTTATTTTATAATAAACTGCCTAAAAATATTAAAGATCTATGTGAAGAAATGAAATACCATGTCTTTTTGAAAATGTTTTTAATAGGAATGTACCTCTATCAATAAAAAGAACTAATGGAATAGAATGTAGAATAGCATGGCATTATTTTTTGCGGCAATAACTTTCTCTACATTACATTTATACGAGGGGGAAGATAATAAAATAATAGCTATTTGTTTCTTAATTCAATGTTAGTGGATATCATTTACATGTATTTTTAAGAAACAAGAAGGTTCATAAAACAAATTATTATCATCAATTATTAATTACCCTTTGTTACTGATGATTAATTATTAGCCACAATAGGTTAATTAAAAAGGTTTTGATTACAAAACAATATGTTGGTTGATTTCAATTTAGTCTAATAACCAGGATTATTACTCTCCTTCAAAGCTGTAATACTAAATACACTTGACTCTGGTTAGAGTAAACTTCTGGGAACTAACATTTTTGGTTCATTATATCCGATGTCAAAATTAAATAGAATTTCTCCACAATTATTGATTTCATTAATAGAGAGGTACAGCAAAAAACATTAACAGCACAAACTGAAAATTTCAATATCTTTATTTGTCTGTAAAAAAATTGATCATTTTCAATTGTTTGCTTCACACATTATTTATCAGTAATTTTTCTACATTCTTCTACAGAGTTTGTGTTCTCTCCATCCTTGATTCTGCATTGTCCTACATAGAACACAACGTGCTTTGTCCCACAGAATGTAACATGAAGGAAAGACATCATTAAATGTCACACCAAGCTTCAAACTGACGCAAGCAAGAAATCGCACATTGCAACCAGTTGTAGTCCAAGCAGGGCACAGCCTTTGCTTCCACAGTGAACATGAGAATAAGGTTATCAGTAAGGCCCTCATTTCACTTCTTTGATTATAACTGTTGGCCGACGGTACATTTTTGAAGCTGTCTGGTATTTGTTTATGGCACTGAGGCAATATATTCTTTTCCAGGAGGGAATTGGTTTCCAGAACATATTTTATTATATACATAGCGAAAATTCATGTTTGCTATAACCAAATCTTATGTTTATTTTTAATGTAAGTGAAACGGGACCACAGACTTAGGGTCGACTGTATAACAAAACTCCTGTTACACATACTGCATCATTCAAGATAGATTACGTAATCCTCATGGCAGGATTACAGGAAGTACAAAAAGGGCAATTTGCATGAAAACATTCCACTGACTAAGAACTTTTGAATCTTATTTAATTCTTGCTCACAAGTGTCAGGAAATCTTTACTTTCCATGGATCACACTGTATGCAGCTGCTAGGATAGCCAAGAACTTTTGACGACATTCAGACTGGCGTAAAATTCAGTTGCTGTTATTTTATGACACATCGCCACTGATGAAACAATGTACTCTATTTTTATGGAACATTAACTTTTGTATTGACATAATGTTTACTTTTGAGTAAGTAAAATAATTTTTTTCCCTCATTAAAATATGTTTTTCACATTGAAACTTGAAGATACAAAGAAATTTAAGTATTTATTTCAATTACATGGGATGATAATTAATTATTGCTGGTCTCCTCTGGAATTTCTGTCTGAGAGATAGGAGGTATTGTTTCTTTATAGTTTATGTAATAACGAGTGCCCCATTCCATCTACTCTGGCCACGATACTATTAAGATTTAAAGAGAGATCAAGTACTCCTGAAAATGCTGTTGAATCATCTCATTCCGACTGAAAATTGTTTTTGTATTTTCTACATGACTCCAAAACACAAGGGGATTCTTAATAAAAGAATTAAAATAGGAAACATCCATTCATAAACAATAATAAAGATCACTTACTGTGTAATACTCTGCAACAGCTCTCACTTGTTCGTAATCATCAGCACGTGCCAATGCAGCCAAACCATCTGGATTTAATTTGCCTCGACGAGGGTACAGTTTTGCACGATCATCTTTAGTTAATTCAGTTCCAAACGAGTTGATTGTAATAATTAGAGCCCGCCGATCAGCTTCAAACTATTGGAGAAATGTTCAGAACCATAAAATTTGCATAACCCTATCTCATATTCATAATTTCCTAACAAACTTACAGCTAAAATCTCGCACATCACTTCAGCTGTCACTCCTCCAAGTTCCTTGCAGAAATCATAAAAAGCTTCCAGATAAGCTTTATACAAAGTGTTCCGAATGATTTCAATATTCATTTCATCAAGATCTTGTTCACTTATGCAGTCCACAAAAAAGGGAGCTGAAAGGAAAAGAAACCACTAGAGAACAAAACTCTCAATTAACATTTGTTAAAGCTATTTGACTTACTAAACAAACTAAAAATAAACTATACAAATGATAATTTAAGGTTAACAGTTCAACACACTTTTATAAATACTGTCAAAACTTCAACTCTGATCAATACAGTTATACTAAGTCAGTGGGGGTCCTTTAAGGGAAACCATGGCACTACCAGGAAAGTCAAGCAGCATATTTCTAGACTGCAAGTTCTTCAGAATGCAATTTTGAGAATCACGCCACTGATCATGGTAGGTGGGATGTGTTACTTTACACTTCTGGTGGCTATAGATACCAGATTTGACTGGTTAAATGACTCTATAATGGTTTCTGCACATTGGCACAACTCGTGAAAATCTTACTTTTACGGTGATTTATGCAACTCTGCCCCTGGCAGGTATCAGCTGTTGACGGATTCAACCACTCAGGGACTTTAACATCACTATCGTGATGTCACGATGATGACATTCAAGCTCCTGACTGGATAAAATTGTCAACAGCTGATACCTGCCAGGGGTAGAGTTGCGAAAATCACAGTATGATACAGGATATTGGTGTCAGCAACCAGCCTGGTGTATGTTCCAATATGTTCCAGCTATTAATTTGAAAAGGAAACTAGGTTCCTTCTGGTATTGAATACATACAACAATATTAAATATTTTTGTATTAGTCCTTTGTTAACAACAAATTAATCAGGTTTTAATGCAACTACATCTTTGGTACATTCGTAAAATTATTATTTATGATATTAATGCATACCACTCATTAGATACTAAAATATTTAAATTTATGATAGATATTTAATGATATAAGAAAAGAAAGCCATTATGTGTCCAACAGTAGAAAAGTACCGTAAAGAAAAATAAAAAGCTTGCCATGAACAGGTACAGTAATATGTAAAAATTAATTTCTATACATCACAAAAACTATTAGCTTAGTCTAACACTACTGCCACAAGAATCAATAATAGCAATTATCACCTAATGGAGTATCAACTAGTACAGCATTATACAGCTCAGCAGGCGTCGCAGCAACATGAATTGCTTCCATCTGCTCAAAACTTCCCAAAGGATGACATTTTGGAATCAATTCCGAAATAGGACGTTGGTGAAGCGTCCCAGTAATAAGAAGAATTATATTATCAATCATGTAGCTGTACCTGTAATGAAAATAATGTAGGTATGTTGCAAAAACCACGATAATACTACACAAATTACAAAATATACTTACGTTATGAAATCAAGGAATGTTGAACAGGGCTCTACTGCATGATTTCTCAAATGCTGAAACTCGATAACAAGCTTCTCCCTGAGTTTGTCATCAATAACTGACACCTGTAAGGGACTGGGCTCGTTTGCCAGAAAATTGCCATAATCTGTACTTTGAAGATGAAGTTTCAAATCTGAAACATGCCAAAAACAAGAATAACCAAATAAACTTACATATAATCCACAAACAACATAATTAAAGGAGAGTCAATTCGCAATACCATCAAGTGTTTCACACTGAACCAAATTCAAGTAGTCGTTTTGTTTTAATATCCCTATTTTAAATCCTCTGCACAGGCCCTCGATGTATCCTGTATCGATGTTGAACAGGCAACCTCTCATTTTAGAAAATTAAAGGAAATATTTTACTATCTAACAATCTTTCCTATGCCACAGCTCGATGTACCGTGCTGTCCCAACCCACTTCTTGATGTTCGGTCATATGACTCGATCGGCCTTCGTCAGTTGTTCTCAGTACATGACGTCACAGCACAGATCAAAACAGTTCTGTCGTTGATTATCAAAGAGATGCTGAAATAACAGTAGTAATTGTTTCAACAACATTAATTTTTTTGTCTTGAATAGTTTACCGATTTGGAAATGTGTTCGATAAGGCAGCTTTCTCGACTGGACCGAAGAGTATATGGACCTAGATGTGACCTCTCTAAACGGGAATTGGGTCACCAGAAAGAAATTGACAGTAATCAAGATCATACTGATTTTCAAATTATTTTGTGTAGAACAAATTGTTTTTCTTATATCATTAATTTCTATGAAAAATCTACGGTTCAATTTCCTGATTGACTTACATTTCTTTCAACCAATAGGTAAACCTTTTTCATTTTAAGCGCCTCCCTTCTGTCCCCACCAAGGAGATTATGGCCCCCTCTCCGTCACCATCAGTCGCTGCGTTGATAGTGCTGTATATATTGGGTGGAAATGCGGGATCATGTCTCTGTGTATTTTGAAGTTTTGGCCGGTTAACTTGTATTCTCAACGGGAAGATGGCCGCTAAGCCCCCTTATAAAGTTGGTGAGTGTTTGATGGATCAGTTCTCATTGACCATCGTTATGTAAATGTTGCAAAGTTTTGTCTTGCGATGTCGAATTTCAAAATTTGCTTTTCAACACGCTGGAGGTTTTTGCTAAGGCGGCAATTTGAATGACCCGTGAAGGCGTGGTTGTGATGCTGTGGGTTATTTTTAATTTTTCCCTCGAAACTTTTTAATAAAATGAACAAAAGTCATATATAAGATTTTTTTGTTGTTGTTGCAGCTGACATTAAACTTGCAGAATGGGGCCGCAAGGAGATAATGCTCGCCGAAAATGAAATGCCAGGTTTGATGTCCCTTCGCAAGAAGTACGGACCGCTCAAACCCTTGAAAGGAGCGCGCATTGCTGGATGTTTGCATATGACTGTTCAGACAGCAGTGTTGATGGAAACATTATTGGAACTTGGAGCTACTGTAAGGAACAAAATTAATTTGGATGCTTGATTACTATTGTTCTCAGACTTTCTTGAATTCTTAATTACTATTCTTCAGAATAGTACTTAAATTCTTCATAGAATTTAATTGCTATTGCCTACAAAATGGGCAGATTATTAACAATTAATAATTTTAATTCTCAAGGTGGTAGTATTTGTTACGAAGAAGCAACTTTATTTTTTTTTTTTACTGTCCTTCAATTTATACTTCGGATTGAGTAATTTTACTATGTGATAAAGGGGGCAAAAATGTTATCAGCTTCCTTCCATCCATCTTATGCCTTGTTTGGCATTGGTTGTTTGTTTGAATCTTTTGCTACGAAAAAAATGGAGGTGTTGCAGCTTCTTAAAAACCTTGACTACATTTAGTTTTGTGAATAGAATAGGGTGGCCACTTCCTGGCAAACATAACAAGGGTGTATCTCAATTTGTTAAAAAAAAGAAATTAAATCTGGGAAATTTTTTGTGTTTTAAACAACTTTGTATTATTCCTTACAAACTTAAGAACTCTATTTTGATTCATTGTTATTTGTTAAGTAATACTTTTAATTTATACTTTGGCACAGTTTTATTAGTTTTTTAATTACTATACTATAGTAATTAGACTATAATATACTAATTACTACCCTATAGAACAAATTTTCTCTTCTGCTAGTCATGATGATTATTAAAATTTTTGAGGTTTGCTCTTATTTTTCTAGAAGTGCTAAAATATAAGTGTGGAGAAGGATAAAAAAGTCTACAAAAAAAAAGGAATGCATATTATTAAATTAATATTTTATATTAATAAATCATTGCCATTTTGAGAAAAAAAATACTTACTTTTTTTACTCAATTAGTAAGTAGAAACAGTAGGTGACAATACTTGACATTAATGTTCTCAAACTTTTTTATTGAATCGATACAAAGGTTGGAGAGGACAAAGGAATATTTGTTAGGGAACCCTGCAGTTACGGTTCCTTGTCAAAATTGTATATAAGAAGATTATATACATTTTGTTTTTTCTGTCTTTTCTTTTATGTTCTGTGAAATGACTAAACAACTAATTTATCCATATCCGTGACAATGAAAAGTTCTAATTTTATGGAATTACCATTTTATTTTTAATGTATTCAAAATTGCTATAACTTGTCTGTTTCAAAATTTCAAAAGTAGATCATGTGTAATTATCCAGTATGTAAGGATACTTAAATAGATGTCATGGTGAAAGTTCTAAAAAGGACTGAAAATGTATTTGTAAATCTGGTAATTGCATTTGATTTGTATACATGCTATCAGTGCTTCTGAGTAGTTGTAAAAATGGAACATCACAACCTGATAGGTTATTAACCATTTTATTATTTTAATTATGACATCTTACCCTTATTTTTATTTTCTTTAGGTGCAGTGGTCGAGTTGCAATATTTTCAGCACTCAAGACCATGCTGCTGCTGCAATGGCAAAGCGTGGTATTGCGGTTTATGCCTGGAAGGGCGAAACTGATGAAGAATACATTTGGTGTATTGAGCAAACTCTGGTTTTTCCCAACAATGAGGTACTGCACGATAGAACTTAGTGTTTATACTAATTCACAATGGAAAGGTTTTTTTTTACATTTTTCCTTTCACTCTGTTTAGCCTCTGAACATGATTTTGGATGATGGTGGTGACCTTACGAACTTGGTACATGAGAAGTATCCTCAATATCTCTCTAGTATAAAAGGTTTATCAGAGGAAACTACCACTGGTGTACATAATTTGTATAAAATGATGGCTGAAAATAAACTTAAAGTTCCAGCAATTAATGTGAATGATTCAGTAACAAAGGTATGTACATAATCTCTGTGACCTTATTTATACTTAATATAAAATTTATCCTCGAATTCTTCTTGCAGAGCAAGTTTGATAACTTGTATGGGTGTAGAGAAAGTCTCATTGATGGTATCAAGCGAGCTACTGATATTATGTTGGCTGGAAAAGTGTGTGTTGTGGCAGGATATGGTGATGTTGGCAAAGGCTGTGCCCAGTCCCTTCGAGCATTTGGTGGAAGAGTTATTATAACTGAAATAGATCCTATTAATGCTTTGCAAGCATCGATGGAAGGATACCAGGTATGTTGGTTTTAATTCAAATCAAATTACCTATTTTCTATATTTGGATGTACTGAATTTAAAATATTACATAAAATTTTCAATATAGGAAGTGAAATTTCTAGGTTCTTTTTAATTTTCCAAAACCAAAGATTCAAAATTTTAAATATTGTAGTCTTTGTCAACCTTAAAAGATGACCTTCTTTTCTGTAAGGTCGTAACAGGCTCATAGTGCTTATTTCAGCATCTTTGGAGTACTATGTTAATTGACTTCAAATTGACACTATTTACAACTTGGCCTCCATTATAGGTGACAACAATGGATGAGGCTTCAAAAGTCGGTCAAATTTTTGTAACTACAACTGGTTGCAAGGACATCATACTAGGAGAACACTTTCTAAGCATGCCTAATGATGCCATAGTTTGCAACATTGGACATTTTGATTGTGAAATTGATGTTCTTTGGCTACAAAAAAATGCTGTGGAGAAAGACACTATTAAACCTCAGGTATATTAATGGTTTATTCTACTTATCTTTGTGAAATAAATAAATTTAAAAAAAAGAAGAGTAATTTAATAAATTTTTCTTTTAGGTTGACAGGTACAAACTCTCAAATGGTCGTCATATTCTGTTACTGGCTGAAGGACGTCTTGTCAACCTTGGTTGTGCCATGGGTCACCCATCCTTCGTTATGAGTAACTCCTTCTCTAATCAAGTTTTGGCTCAAATAGAGCTGTGGACTAAGCCTGAACAGTACACAGTCGGAGTTCATATTTTGAAAAAGAAGGTAATTTCTATTTCTCTTACATTCTTAATAAAATCTTCCTCTTGTGCACAATTCATACCATTTTACAAAATTCATAGTTGTTGGTGATTTCTTTTTTGTCATGCAGAATTATCCTGTTATCTACTTTTTTTTTTCCCCTATCGTGTCCACTGCAGACTATTCTCGCATCTCTAATCGCTATAGAGATTTTTATGTGACTGCATATTTTTTGTTCTTCTAGGTACAATTCACAAAAGTGTAATATTGGTAAATCATTGCTGTCCTAGCGCAACATCCACTTTTTCATTGCATATTTCTTACTTGTGTTATCTATCCTACATATTTTGCTACTTCCACAAAATATTTTCTCTTCTATATTATGCACTTTCCCTACATTATTACTGCATGTTGCCTACTCAATGTGTTGTGACTGATAAAGACAGTGTCAAATATTCTCAGTCAGGTTCACCCGCTTAAATTATCTCAGTGGCAGAAAATGCATGTCAGCTACAAAAATAATTTTCACCTTCGGATGTGAAATGTATCACGAATGCTATGTGAACTTTAACCCTAATTTCCTGGAAACTTAGGTAATCACTGACTTGTGACACTTTGATGGCATTTTTTAGTCGAATGGCCAATTAGTGCAATGTCTTCTATTGTGTCTAATCAGGCTGCAAAACTGCAGTTCTGGGTAACAATATATGAACCTTTTACTTCTGAAGGGATAGTTGTGGGGTGCATACACTTATGCTCACTATATGATCATAAAGGTTTGTATTTCAAAAATTCATTCAAGTGCTTTTTTTTCCTCCCTTCCCCGGCTTCTACTTATTGCTTGAAAGAAGTGTTACTCAACCTGGTGAACTTTCGTAATACACTGATATAGAATGTTAATTTTTTCAAGACAATGTTGCTTGGCTGCATGTGGATGGGAGAGGGTAAATTTTATTATGGAAAAATTCTCAATTTGTTCTTTCCACATATCTTCAGGACACTCTGAAATAAAACCATATTTACCAATTAACCATTGCAAATGAAATGTGTGTTGAAATGAAGGACAATTGATACAGTAATAGGAAAGTGGAGACCAAACAAATTTTCTCTGAGTATCAAATTCAGAGTAACATGTAACGTGACTTTAGTATGAAGATGGCTGTGGTGTAGTCAGTTATTTTATTTTATTTCCTTCCCCTCTAATTCAGAGTTCGTTATCAAATATTCCCTGAATTCTGGTAAGCATGTCTCTACACTGTATGGTACCTTTGCATATTCTGCCAAAAACTTATAATTGGTGATCCTATGCTGAAAAACTCATGAACTGCAATTGATTTGATAACTTAAAACACGCTCGGCAAGATTAATTATGCATTTTCGTAGTTGTTAAGCAAATGCATTTTATAATAAGCCATGCCAATTTATTGTGAAACCTCATACTAAAATTACAATACCCTTTTCTTTTTTTTCAGTTGGATGAAGAGGTAGCTGCTCTTCATTTAGAACACTTAGGTGTTAAGCTTACAAAGTTAACTGCAGATCAAGCGAAATATTTGGGAATACCTGCTGAAGGGCCTTACAAACCAGATCATTATCGTTACTGAGCTGTTAATCTGAAGTCTCAAAATAAATGATCTGAACTATACATCCCCGTGAGAGCTAGGTGTAACAAAAAGTGAACAACAGTACATTGTTGATATTGTTTATTTCTGCTGAGCACTTTTTCATCCACCAGATTTCATATTGTGAGGTTTTGAACTTATTCCAAATGTTTTATAATGAATTTTTGTCCACTTGCAGTAAGACTGCTGTATTCCAGGTTTTGTAATTTTTTTAAGAAAACTTCTAAAGGAGTAGCTGGTTTGTGCCGCTGGCATTTGTGCCATGTTTCAAAATGTACTTATATAATGAGCGTTTTATTTTTCTTCAATAAATTGTGTTGACGTTTGAGATATCATAATTCCTTGGTAACCTGAGGGGGCAGTTTACATGACATCTCCATCCTATTTCCCCTCTAAAATTTGCTAAGTTTATGAGAAACCATTCATACAAAATCCTTTCTATTTGTATGATAGACAATTCCATTGCTCGTGCTTTGTAGATTTAAGATACATAGTTGACAGATCATTTATAGTGTCTAAAAGGATTTTTGAGTCCCTCGGGGAAATAAGGTTATTATATAGTTACATGCAAAATGATATCTTTTTTGGATGTTTTATTACGTTCGTCCATGTGGGGACCCACTCTGTCAGCTGTAGCTGTAACTTTATAAAAGTATTTTGTAATATACTACTTATTTTTTAATTTCCAGTGTAATGTTCAGAAACATACTGTTAATGTGTGGGGGAAATGGAGACTTGCAAGGCAACCTGCCAAGATCATGCCTTGGACATGGGCTGCACTTGCCCCAAATTTCTTTAAGTAGTATTCTACCCGACACTTTTAAATCTATATGGAGATTCATCTTGGGGCCCGGCAACTCTCTATCAAAACTAGGGACAAAGCTCGAGGTTCCTACTATAGGAAGCGCTAGTGTCGCCAGGTGCAGCTGCAGGTTAGGCTCGCCAAGTTTCCCACATACAATTTGGCTAATTTGTGAGAAATACGAAAAGTGTCTTATAAATGTACTATTATTCATAATCTATACTTAT
>BOPP01000150.1:786667-801231 GCA_017312745.1 Gryllus bimaculatus | reverse complement strand
TAAGGGGCGCATTACCGCTGTTTTACATATAGAAGGGAGTGTCGACTTGACTCTTGCTGTTGTTCTGACTCCCATGGGTGGTGTGGTATGGGTGGTGACGCCTCAGGAACAGAGATGAATCAGAGCCCATAGTCACCTTTCCCGCAGTGACCTCTAACGTGGTGAAAACCCAATTACAGTCCTTGCTTCGCGGAGGTGGGAGGCCGGCGTGGGTGGGGTCGGGCTTCGTGCTGGGCCCGACCGGCTCCTTGCGCCTGCCACCACCGCGACATCAGCCTCTCTTCTACATGAACTAAAACGAACTGGCGTACCAACGATATTTAAACGTACGCGGCTACTGGGGTGCGAGTTCGGCGCGCGCGGGGGCTCGCGAAGCATGGCACATAGATGGTTAACACCAAAAGATAATGTCTATATTCCGCCCTCTGCATTATTCAAGGTTTTCTTATAAGTAATAGATTTGCATATCCGAGTGAGCACACTTTTATTTAGACCCGATCTCGTAGTTCTGCAATAATATTATGGCCAAAATTGGTATGTCGAGGAAATAACCTTGTGCGGCCTCCCTGCCTGCTCATCTAGGCTGAACCCTAATCGCGACACCTGGAGCTCTGGTTACCCTAGAGAAGTTATGACCAGCCTCAATTCACATACACTATTCGGAGGCTTTGGTCCTAGTTTTTGGTGAGAGATGAGGTGCATGACCATTTAGTGGGGCACCTTCGAAAAGAATAGATAACTCTACGCACTATCAGATTCTGTTAACAACACAGTGGTGTAGAGGTATAGTATATATTATTCTAAGCCTAAAAAATAATTGAGTAGATAGACATGTATTTGGGGCAGTTGCCAGCCCACGTAACACATTGTGGTTTCATGTTGGGGCTATGTAGCTTTGCTTGCTAGTCTCTCTAATAGACTTTCTACACCCACACATTATCGAGTATGTTTTCTGAACATTACACTGTGGAATTCACAAATCAAGGTTAACGGTATTACATGTAAACGAGATAACTTGAATTTTACATAAAAAGTATGAGCACTTGCTATAGACAAGAGGTTGTGGATGCCTTACCCATCAATTATGTTACGTAGAGACGCTCGAAGTAAGAGCAACATTGTCTGATTAAATAAGATTAATCTTTTTAATTGGGCCATGTACCTATACTCAATTCCGATTATTTTTCGCTCCTTCGCGAGGGTGACTCAAATGTCTCTGTAGTAGCAAGCACGAGTAGATGTTTCTTGTCATCACGAGATGTACTGCCAGATTATAATCTACATAAAGCACAAGAGCAGAAGAAGTGGAATTTGACTATAATTAATCAAATAGGGAAAGGATGTCTGTGTGTTATGATGGTTTCATGTCAAGTTCTAAATACTTTTAGCGCGGTAATATCTTTAAGCAGGGGAAAGTAACGGTCGGGCGGAGATGAGTGCACAAGGTTATTATAACTTGCTCGGCACCCACTCTCACTTCTGCAAATTCAGGATTTTTCACTGAGTATTACAGTATAAGTCGTAAGGAATCGATAGTGTATATTCTAAAAGAAAACGAATGCAAACTGATAACAATTTATTGACGATTTTGTGAAGAATATTATTACCGAGGCTCAATATAAATTCCTGTATTTAGTCAGTTCTGGAAATAACACTCTATGGGTTCAAAGAGATAGCGGGCAGCCAAAAACAGCGTGTTACGATGTTTTTCTTAAAAAAAGATTAGTACCATAACCTGGAATAGCTAGCAGTCTTTAATTGCACAACGCTGGACTAAAAACAAAAATTCTATTATAACAAAACACTTGGGACTCACAAAAACGCTCATCAACTGAACTTCATATACAATTATTGCAAGTATCTGGTGGATTTGTAAAAATGGTGGCCATGGACCATTGACTTAAGGAAATACAATATATACAAATCAACGAATTATCTTGGTGATTGTATACACTAGATACATATTTTATTAAATATATATATCCGTTCAATATTGTCACGTCTCCTTTTTGTAGTGTACCACCATGGCGTCCTCACGGGGCAGGTAATACAGAGGTATACAGGATGCTATTTATTATATTTGAGATCTTAGTTAGTTGAGACAGTTCAGTTATGCCAGAATACACTCTGTATCAGAGAGAAGTTGTAAGTCGAGTTCTTCAGTCCAGGTTTCCTCTAAATTTATATATTCCTAGGCATTGCGACTCTCTGCCAGTTAACTTTGTAAGTGCGTCTCAAATCTCCTCTAATGTGTTCCTAAATGAGAAAAAGTATATAGCCAGCTGACCTTTCTGTATTCTGTTCATTCCAACTGAAAGAAAAGAAAAAAAAGAGAGTAAGATGGGGTTATAAATAGTATAAGGGTTATGTGGGGTGATGTATTCACAATTAAGTTTTGGGCATTGGTATATACGTTATAAAAATAGAATTTTGCCTGTTAACTATGATTTTATGCGAAAATTATGCAATGAGATTAGACCTAATCGTTTTTGCCGAGCGTTTTTTAAAGTTTTTCAATCAAGTGTGCCAGTTGTACACGAAAGTTTTTCTCAGCAAATATGAGTCACCAATTAATTATGATATGAGTTATTCATTATGGGCAGAGCATATTGAGACAGGAGTCAAATATTGAAACAGATGCAGATGGTCATGGGAGACAATGGCTTACTCGATGAAAAATTCAAGAAGGGGCACAGTAGATTATTTTATTGAGAATGGACGGAAGAGGGTCCAATTTCTGAATTTGAGGTGGAAGTGAAAGTAATAAAAACTGCAACTACATCCCTTCACAGCTCAGTCATCTTTTCATAACTTAAGATTCATACGTTTAAGTGTATTAACTCTTGGGAAGTGTGATTACGTCAGAGAGAAGTTGGTGAATTGTGGGGTTCACATTAAGCAATCTTCCTTCTCAATAAAGATTGTGATGTATGATATTAATACATTTCTCAGACACACATTAGTAGTCGATGAATGTTGTGCATAGACGTTAATATGGTAATCTGTTTGTGAAGTATTGTCGAGGAGCTCGTCCTGAATATGATATGTGTGAAATAGTGGAAGATAATTACGTGTAGTATATTTAGTTCCCAATATTAGTAGAAAGGTTGTACCACTCCGTCCTCAGGTCGCACATAGACACTACAAGTAGAATAGACTCATGGCAAATTGTTATCGTTGATAACTAGAGAAATTAACACTAATTCTAGTTCATGAAAGTGGTTTCGATTTGCATTTGACGAGGGTCTCCTCATCGTGATGAAAGTGATATTGAGTAAAGGGACTGATCGTGTCGTAGTATGCACAGGAAATATGTGACAAAGAGCGGTGGGATTAAAGGGTAGGCATATAACAAAGCACTTTCGCAGGGATTTTTATTGGGGAATAACAAAACCGTTAACGCATGTATAATGGCTCGACGACTTCTGGTGTTCGTGCCATCCCACCCCGACCTAATGCCGTTCTGCCGTCAAGGTTCGCTATGTATTATTTGGCTTACACTGGTTGTGGGTTACACCTCTGGTTTGGTTAACGCTTTTTAGTCAGGTGTCCGAACGTTGGATTCATTGACAGGAGCAGACTTTCTGTCCGTAAAGTCGAGTTTGTTTTGTGCACATACATTCGGGACTACAAATCCATGTTATAAGAAAGGTAATGTTACTTCATACTTGTGTAAATTATTAATTGAGATTTCTTTAAACAAAAATCTGTTAAACGAAAAAATTCAGGTAATTAAAAAAAGACTCAATGTAACGTATTTTTGAAAAGAACATCAAGTAATTTTGGCATAATTTGTCTACTTGAAGGGCTAATGACGTATATACAGGATCCCACAACTACGTGTCACGAAGAAAAAATTATTGGCAGAGACAGGAATGAATCAAAGTTGGAATGTATATTAGTGCACATTAATTAGATGTTATTTTTAAATATAATTTTTCTTTAAAATCCATAAATCGATTCCATTGTTTAACTCTTTTTAACAATTATATTACATCGAGGACGTGATATAGTGACTAAGTAGAGCAGGCGTCATATTAGTTCTTGATGAAAGTTTATGTCCTTTTTCCAAGTTTTGGTCATTTAAAGTTAATAACAACTTAATGTTCTCCCAAAATATACGAGAACTTTCAATTCCACAGTTTTTCGGACGCTTCTTTCACACCATTAGCTTTTCTTTTACTTCCAAACTCTCGATTTGTGCTAATCATTGAACTTACGCTTTAGGTTGAATACTATCAATATCTTCTTTGCAGATCTCCCATGGGGGGCGTAAGAAAAGCAGTCTTTTATGTAAAATACATTTAATTTGTTATTTGGAAGCTGAAATCTAATGATAATACAATTTATAGATGAACGCGCTGAATAGATATTTGAACATTAAATCCTCCTTCTTTTTATGTTATAAGACCTCTGCGTCCAGCGCAGTCATATTTGGTGCAATCAGCCGAATTACGCCATCTTGTTATTTGACGTAAGAAGCCAAACAAACAGGTTAGCACATTTTTCAGAGATAAGTAAAAACAATGCAGTAACACAAAATGCCCACTTTGTTTGAGGAGATGCGGGTAGATATTTATTGTAGGGCATGATTACCATGCACTCGTCAACCGAACAGTTTCGCACCCAAGACAAGCCTCTGTTTTCATAATCAAGTTCAGAGTAGATAGGATTGTGAGGTGGAATCAAAATAAGCTTCAGGTTATATAGCTCGAAATAGTTTAAAAGTCGCGTACAAAGGCGAAGTCTGTGTCGAGTTTAAGTTCATAAGGCTATACGTTAATCAGGCAGAAACCAGTTCGAGACAGGCCAGAACCGCATCTAAATAATGGACATGCTTTGACACGCAGCGAGCATGCCAAGGAAGGCGCCGCAATAGAAAGTTTGTCTCGGCTAGTAGATAACTGGTCTTAGGTTCAAACGCAGTTTGCGCGCTCGAAGTCCTTCCCTTCCGCCGCTAAAGTTCAAAAGTCTGCAAACGAGAAGGGTTTCGTATTTCTTCATGAGCACTTCTTGGTCGATTTCCTTCAAGTTTTTACAGAATGTCCCGCCTTGCGGAGCTCAATTTTAACCATAAGATGTCTGGTACACAAATCTTTTTCGATTATGAATGGAAATTATGAGTACTTGGATATTGTCGTAGAACATCTATGTGTGGCAGCTGTCGAGAGTAAAACAGAGGATGGATATATGTAAACAGAGGAGTGGTCTTTTCGTGGCTTGGTACTGAACACTCTTCTCGTAGCTGCCAGATCTATTGTGGTGCGCAGCCACCAGAGGGTTTCACACTATAGTTCTATTTATGCATAACCATGGAGTGATAGGGCACTACAGAAGGCTCGTCTGGCAAACCTCTTACCCCCAGCGCATAGGGCCCTTTTAAGTGCTTTCAGCGACACTAGTCCACACGGTCCCGGGGGAAGCTTTCTTTGGAGCAATTTGAGATTCGAGAAGTACTAAGGCAGCTCACAGGTTTTAATAACGGCCAGAGGGTAGAGTACCAGTGTGGACAGTACAATCCTTCTGTGGGTGCTGTGTCGCACCATTCATGGTTGGGTGTTAAGTCATGATCAGTTCCTGTCAATTCAATATTCCATAAAGGATTTTGCGCGCTCGTATCTAACACAGACAGCACACACAACGACACCACAAACTCACACACTGTTACATCTTCTCTCTCTCTCATCTCGGTCTCTTCGGTCTCTTCTTCCTCTCTTCACTGACTACCGTCTCTTCTTCAATCTTGTTACTACTCATTAATGGTATAATAGTAGACGTATATATTATATTATATGGAATATAGTATAGTAGGTATGGGAGTATACTCAGTATAGGAGAGAAGGAGAGGAGAACGAGAGGAGGAGAGAGAAGTAGAGGTTATCAGGAGCAGCAGCTAATGAAATCAGGAGGGGGAGGGATGGGGTGTGCTGCGTCGTTAGCGTGAAACGTTGCATGTGGCTATTATAGGAATTTGTACGGCACTCCTTGTCACCGCACCACAAGGGACCGGATGGGGGTAACTCAAGGATGGTTCAGCCTCACACTAGTCTGGCAAGCTCGCAATAACCGCCGGGCGTGGTGAGGAGTACATTTGGAGATTAGGTTCGAGTAGACAACTGCGTCCTGATTGCACCCAGCGTGGATCTAGAAACTGTAAGTGATGTGTCCGCGGAGTGCCTATGGAGACGGCATCTTGGCGCGTGGCGGGGCACAGGGTGAAGGAAGCTGCTGGTGTGACGGCGCGCGAGGGCGGCGGCGAAGCGGAAGGCAGGCGCGTACGGCCTTCGGCGGCGGCTCGCGACGACGCGGCGCGATCTGGGGCAAGAGGCACTTCCGTGAAATAGGAACGCCCCACTCGTCCACGGCACCGATGCCCTACGATCTAGCCTGCAGCGGACTTGCGCAGACGGCGTCGTCTTCACTCCCTGCAAGGCTAACCATTAGTAGCATGAGAATGCTGCCGAACGGGTTCTGGCTGCGAGGCTTCAATTTCGTTTGGGATCAGAATACGCAAAAGTGTCACCGCGAAAGATTGAAAGAAAGGCAAGTGGGAGTCTGACTTTTCCAGAAATGTCATGTATATTGTGTGTTTATATATTGTTTACCAATCATCAAGTAGCGCATGGAACGCCTTGCATTTTTAGAATAATAGAGTGCAATTTTCCCTCGAGAAATTCAGGATGTTAAAAACGAAAAATGAGGCCGAGGTGAAAGGCATAAGTTTTGCCATAAGCGTTTTTATTTTGTTACTTGCTACTCGGTCAGAAGATGGAAAATATTTTATAAGAGAACATTAAGAAGGCTGTTTTTCGCTGTAAAAAACGTCAATGTGGTGCATTCTTTGTGCAAACAGAAATTTTTGGCAAAAATTATCTACATTTTAAGAAATGGTTTATATGACTAGTTATATTATTAGGTTAGATGTCTTTGTACAATTAAGTTTTGTTAAGATGAACAAATGCTATCTTCAATAATTAATAGATAAATTTTCTGACACAGAGTTTGTAAGAACAATTAGAATCTGTGCTATTTTAGGCGTTCTTTTTTAACGGATACGCCGCTCAAAGTACAAGATAAAGTTTTAATCAGTAACAATCTGAAGTGCCGAATTTTTCTTGAGCTAATCTTTTGAAAAGGTTGAGTGCTTAATGTAAGTACCCACAGGATACCGCGCACAAGAAATCAAAAAATGAGGATCCGTATAAAAGTCTCTACAGAGGCTATTAACTCACGTATATCTCTAACAATATTATTAGAGGTCTACGGCCTAGTTGGAAAGTCCGTATCATTGGCAAAGCATTATTTTTTCTAAGGCTGATAACTAAACGCTCTTTGCTAGGAATCTACACTATTGAAGATGTTTCTAAATATACCCTTAGTTGACAGAGGTAGAGGTCCGTTGTGTACATTACAAAATGTAATATACCGTGATCCATGTTTAGGTAGTTTACGGAGCATTAAGATAAAGTTACTCGTTCCTTCCTTCTTGGCAATATATAGACTTTTACAGGGTGCATAACGGTTCACCAGGGTTATAATCGTGCCGAATTTATGTATACGATGGATACAGGACCAGGCACTGTTGACAAGCCGTAAATGGTAGTTAATTTTCAGCGCGAGTGATTCCTCCTGCCGAGCTGTTATACAATCGGCGACAACCTGCAGCGAATTTCCAGCAATTTTTTTGTTTCATCTAATCTTTGTTACTGATGCGGATCTGTGATGGCAAGCCAAATAGTTCAATAGACCAAAAAATATGTAATCGTTAGAAATTGGGAGTTTTTTGTTGCGGATGGTTTTCGCTAATAGAATGGTGAATAAATTCACATGGGCTGGATTCCTATCAGTGAGTGTCCTGTCAGGAATATTCTAGTTATGTAACTAAACCAGCGTAATGATTGTAAGTACATTCACGTCACAGAACCACGTCTTTTATCAGCGTGCGTTTGTCGGGGCAGCAATGTTCATCAGGCCCGAATAACGCGCACTGGTACAGTGGTTAGGCTGCCGCAGCGATTTTACCGGCGCGATGGTGACGGGCGAGGTGGACTTTACGCGGCGCTCGTGCTACAGTCGGCCGCCTAGGGGACCTCCCGCTGGACAACGCATTGGGTCGGCGTTCCCGCGTGACGTTCGAGAAGACCTGCGTTGTATGCTTGCAGGTGCCTCACGCCAGCGCGCTAACCCTGGAGGCTGGTCGCTGCCAGTGGGCGGCTGTTTCTGGCCCCGCATCTGGGGCGCGCTGCTTCGGAGGCCGACCGGTACGCCGGGCGGGTGTACGCTGCGCCCTGGGCGTGGCGCGTGCGCTGGCGGGCGAGGTGCGACTGGGACCGGCGCCATCGCCGCCGGGTCCTGCGGCCTTCTCCGTCGTGCGGTTGGGTCGGGCCGGCGCGGACAGGGTTGCGGCACACGCCGCGCGCTGCAGGCTAGGCCGGCCGCGCTGCTCGCCGTCGGCATCCGTCATTGTCGTTACCTTCGATACAGGACTGGTCGCTAGGGCCCTTGGCCCCTTGGGAGGCGCTTGATGTCTTCCGACCCCGTCCCCACCTGGCGGCGGCCAACCTGCACGTGGGCTTGCGGCCTTTCTCCCAGCCGTTAAAGCCATAAGCTCCCGACTGATTCCCCAGTAAGTAAGGGCGAGGATAAGACAGCGAATGGGGAGGAAAATCCGCACGTGGACGGTGGTACAGTTTGTTAGGCATACTGTTTCTCTTCTTCTTCTCCATTCGCCTAAGCGTTTTTGATCGAGAAATCAACGTGAAACACTAACGATTCACCGAGCTGGCGCAATTCTGGCCTCCGAACAGGCGGCTGAAATTCCAACTAGCAAAAAGATGGTGCCAAAATCTGCCAGACCGTAGCAGGACTCAAACCCTGAACCAGTCGCTACGGACCGAATCCAGCACGTGGTTGGGCATCG
Source organism: Gryllus bimaculatus (assembly GCA_017312745.1). Taxonomy (NCBI): domain Eukaryota; kingdom Metazoa; phylum Arthropoda; class Insecta; order Orthoptera; family Gryllidae; genus Gryllus; species Gryllus bimaculatus. Next base: position 792,311 of record BOPP01000150.1, on the reverse strand, counting down.
AGAGCTAAACTCAGCCAGTTTAACCCAGCAGGAACAAATATACAACAGAATGTGGTTCAGAATAATATAACAACTATCCATGGAGGGTAAGGGGTTGAAGATCAACTTTTTTAACAGTTCACATTGGTTAAGAAATCTCATACGAGTACTAACAAATATTACATGTACGGCTATTGGGTACATTTCCATCAAATTAGTAAGACAACTAGTCATGCAACTGTCTTTGAAGGGTACACAAATACTCTTTCGATTGCGTTAGAAATGTGTCACGCCATCACCATTCAATGTATGATGAATTGTCAACCAATCAGGGTCAAATATTCTCATGTGTAATTTCGTTATATGACAATCACACACACATGATCTTTCAGAAAAAATTATCCAACTCGTCCAATCCCCTATCTGTCCTAGATGTTTCGAAATGTGATCTGAAGCATACCTGTTGTATTATCCGAATAGAAACAAATCGGTGGCTCGTAAGGACATTCTTCGACTCGTCCCCTTCATTGACTCTTGTCGTGCGTTTCCCGACATCCTTTCTTTTTGGCGCACTAAACTTATCGTGTCTCATGCAAAGCTCCCATTCTTTGAGAACCTGAATGCCAAACTATCTTCACCGCGCAGAGTCCCGGTGCAAGATTCAAAACAGCTACTAAGGCTCAGAGGAAAGGAACCGATGCTTACCTGGGGCCGGAGGGATACGACGGGGCGGGTGGAACAGAATGAGGGGTTTCGTGGCAAAGAAAATGTCCACTATTAAATACATTTTCTGCTGGTGAAAGGTTATACTGTGATTTGGAAGGGTAAAAACTCAAAATTCCCCAGCAGAGTTGCCAAGAGAGCATCCTCACGACACAGCGCTTACGGTCCGCAAGTATATTTCAGTTTGATCATTACACGGGTTATCATCTTTCCACGGTCAGATTAACCAGAGGCATTACGGATGGTGTTTATTGTGTTGACACGTAATCGCTATAAGATTCAAGTTTTCATTTAAACGATGTGGGCCCCCTATTTTTAAATTTTAATCCCCCCATTGTAGACCCCACTATCTTTCTCAAGAAGATAACAATGGGATCGGTTTTAATTCAAACGATTTGGTTTCCTTTCCTCCAAAATATTAAACCATTTAATTGCTTGTAATGTTTCACTAAATAATAATTAAGTGAGGACGCTTGACATTTCACAAACTTTTAGGACAGAGACCATTTCGCCGTCAATTACAATAGACACGTGTCACACATAGGGGATGGTGGAAATCTCATCTCAGATGCGGATAAGCTCTCTGCATGATTTTGGCTGACGCGGGTGGTGCCTGCGTTGCAAGGCTGTGGTTGCGACGTTTCCGACCATTTCGTCGTGGTCATGCCTCAGGGGTGGTATGGATTTCCCAATCTCTCCAAACACGAAATTACCACACGATGCTAGCCCCTCCATGTTGTCGGCTTCAGGCATCTATCATCCTGTTGGTGTCCTCTCCAGTAAGTCCAGTCTTTTCGGATTATTTCAAAAAACAAAAAACGCTCGGCCTGTCGCTCTGATCACCGAGATCTTCGGAACTTTAAAAAAAAATCATTGTCGACGAGTCCGAAAGGACCGTCACAGTACGTAATCCTAAGAAAATTTTTTTTCCGAATATCCTGAAAAAATGATATAGGGATTTGAATACGCTCATCAATTGACAAGGTTTGCAACCCGCAATACACTGTTTTTAAAAGCTGCCCAAACGATTGTTCAGCAATGACGGAGTGATTGTAGCAGCCCAAGAGCAAGGTAAGGATATATGGAACAAAATTCCTCTATAATCATTACATCGCTTGTCTAAAAAGATTGCCGATACATAATACGCACGCAACCCCGGGGTACTTCAGTTAGTTGAAAAGAATATAGATTCTTGAAAATATTGAACATTCTTATCTACACACACACTTGTTTTCTCGTTATAGTCGAGCCATCCTGAAACTTTTCGTTCCACGGAGTTATCTGGTGGAGTTCGATGTAAAGCCACTGGACTTAGGACAAATTAGGTGTGAACCCGTTGAAACATCCCTTCCATAGCCTTACCTTACCTTCACGAAGGAATACTGACTGTTTCGAGCGTCAGCCTTGGTTTAAAAGCTCGATAGTTGATTATGTTCAGGGATGGGCCTGTAATGCTTTAGTATTCGGTTCAAGATTTGGCAGTCCAAAGTTGGATATCAATGTAAAGATATTTTCACTTTTAAAATGATTTACAAAGAGCAGAATGTTGAGGCAGGTCCAGCTTATTTCCTATATTCATTTGTAACCAAATGCAAGATTAGTCCTTGACAATTTTTTGGAATGAGGTAAAACCTTTTTTAAGAAAGTCTCAATACAAAAACCTTTAATTTTATTGCTGATACCTCCAATTGAAGCAGAACAGATCAATCCAGTCATGATTTTTCCCATTTTTTTGATGACCGATGTTGCTTTTGCATTCATTGGAGAATGCAAAGTGGCTTATTGTATCATACCCTGGAGTACAGTGTAAAATATTTACAATTACAAGAAACAATAACACTCTTAAAAATGCCTGTGGCTATATGCTTAAGACTTACTATTGTGAAGAATTACTGTTATAACAGTTTAAAACTAGACAAAGCACAGATGATGTACAAGGAAAAAATGGCTTGGAAAATGGAACTAAATGTTTCCTTGTGATCTGTACACTAGGAAACTGCATGGCTAGTAATGAGATCTTTATTTTGTGGCAAGTAACTGGAGGGCACTTGTCTAATAAATAAAAACTTAACTTTTATTTGAGAATAAGTAATAAAAGTATTAAACATATAGAATATTTATCCTAATGTTTATAAAAATATCTACCCTTAACCATTCTCACAATTCTTATCTTAAAACAATTACAACTTGTTAATTAAGATTTGCTAATACTGCCAATTACTTTCTAATTCACATCATTCAATTGCGCAGAGGTACCAACCCTATACTATAGATTGAACATAATAGGAGTTGTAGTTAAGAGAATTGCACAGAAAGAAACACGAATGAAAAAGTTCAGATCATCGGGCACCTTTTTATTACAGGAATGATGCCACAGTTCAGTAAACACTTGATAGGGAGGCAACATTCATATCAAATTTGTGATTGGTGATGAGAAAAATGTTAATTCTAAGATTGCGGGATATTACTCAGGAATTCACATTGACTCAATAAAATCAATTCTAGACTTGTTCCATGACAACTTACATTTTGATAGGAAATGTACTGCAGTTACCTCCCTAAGGGATGATAACCCTAACAAAAAATCGTCTGCCTCAAGGATTAGGCGCAGGGCTAACAACCCAAAAAGGTTCAGTTCAAAGCGATTTAAATATGCCTTGGACTGGACCAAAATCAAATATACAACAAAGGCTACAAAAACAGACAATGAACATTGGTACAAGGAATATACAAGGCCTGAGAACAAAACAGGGAGGTCATCTCAGAAATAGAAAAAAATGAGCCTGGACATAATTGTTCTTATGGAAACAAAGAAAAAGGTACAGGGGAAGAAAATTTAAATGAATATTTTCATGTATGGAGTGGTGTGTCCAAGTATTTTAGAGCCAGAAGTGGAATATCTTTTATTAAAAATAAATAATATATTTCCTTATTAAATCAAAATAGTCAAAATTAATTAAACAAATGAAGCATATTAATGAAACGATACTCAACATAGACATGAACATTTTTCATCACCAGGTAATTATTTTAAGGATGTATGTTGTAAATGAAAAAATAGTTATTTCAAGACCTCAGTGAAATTATAGAGTATTCCACATCAAAATGAAATTCTATTAATTGGGAATTTTAAAAGCATGTAATTACTATGCAAAAGCAAGCAATTACTATGTTGGAAATACCATTTTCAGTCATAAAAACATCCATAAATATACCAGAATAGATCCAGTAACAAGTATGCAATAAGTATTGATCTAGTTGTGCTAAAGGAAGAAAACTAAAACTGAATGATGTGAGAGTATACTGCCCCAACCAGAATGTGAAACCGATCATCATATGGTAGTGACCAAACACGTATTTCCTTCTAGAAAAAACAACAACAAAGATCTATTGAAAAAGATACTGATAATGTAATTGAAGAAAATGACTCAAATTTTAAAACAATACAGTGTTGAAATGCTCTACCAAAACAGAATTAAGCTCTAGCTCGAAAACTGAAGATAAAAGCCATGAAGAAATGTATTATAATTTAAAAGATGTTTTTAAAGCAGTTAAGGAGCTAGGAGTGGAACAAGAAAAAAGGAAGTTTGTAAAAACTTCAATGAAAAATTAGCATGCGTGATAAAGGAAAAGAAACAATTATATTTGATGTGGATTTCAAAACAGAATGTGCAGTAAAGAGAAATGAAGTTAAAGAAGATGTAAAAATTGAACACTGGGAGAGATTATGTAGGGATGTAGATAGTACAATAGGATAAAATAGATTGACCATAGCATGGAAAACTTTCAAAAATATGAGGAAAAATTGTATCTATATTGATTAGGCTATTTTCTTAAGTTTCTAAATATAGTAATGCTATAATGATTCTGTCCCTTAATTCAATTCAATTGTATACAATTACAATATTGACCATTTTACTTCTTTAGTAAGTATATTTTTCAAAATATCCAATTTAGTTTAAAATATATAGTTAGTTATCCTAAAGTACTGAAATATATTTTTATCTTTCATCAGGTCGAGCTAGTATGTGAAATTCCGTTTTTGTCATTCACGTTGTTTCGAATGGAAGAGCATCTGAGCTTTTTTGACTCCTTGCCTCCTTTCTTCAAATATTAAACAAATGCGATTGATTTACTTAAATTAGTTTCCCGCAGACTGCGCGTAATGACCGCAGCGGAAATTTGGCTCATTAGCACGTCGAGACTTGGGCGACAGGCGAGCGTCGCGGCAGCGCACACACATGTATGTGTGCACAGTGTGTGTTGCGTGTCAGATTTTCGTATGTTTTTGGCGATCAGACTCAAAATTTCATCAAAACAGTCACTGGTCGTTTGAGCGTCTCTCGTCCTTTGTGGCAACAAGTTATGAAAATCTCCTTCCTTTCTCCTTGCTAGGTCAAAATCATGGAGTCCTTTTCTACGTTTCCTAGAAAGATATTAACAACTTGATGGAAGATCGTAAAGAAGGCATCGTATCGAATGTGCTCAGAAAACCTACAACGAGCAACGTGGCATTCTCTATCTCCTGCATCAATAGAAGTGAGCGCCGTTTCTTTATCGGGTAAGGAAAACGGTCACCAAACGCTGACTCATAACTGACGCTGCGGTGTGAACGGACCCGCCATTTCGTTGACGCGGCTAGCGCGGAAGTTTCCGAACTGGTCTGTGGGAGCACAAAAACAAGAATTATAAATCTATTGAAACTTTTCATTACTAAAATGTACAACATTTTAAGAACAAAAAATGTAAATAATCGAAGTTTAACATTATATAAAATTAATTAAATTACAGAACACGACTAGATGTATTTTTTTTCTGACCGACCAGTCGTGTCAGATTCACTGGCGAGCTGAAAATATTCGATATTTGACGAGTCAGCCTTGGTTTCCACAGCGAAACTCGAGCGGCAGCGGAAAAAACGCGTCCAGCCACGAAACAAAAT
>BOPP01000150.1:734821-781067 GCA_017312745.1 Gryllus bimaculatus | reverse complement strand
GTTGGATGTGAGAATCGATTTCAAGGTATCGACTGTGTCCATGGCCCATATGGCGTTAGTTCTATCGATTTCGCTGTAATTTCGATTCTCGATTTTAAGTTAACGTACTGTGATTGGTTCATTTCTTACGCCTTACTTAAGCATAAGCACAGAAGCTTGCAAGCTTTTAAGTTAACGTGTTACGTGATATGCTTATGCGAACGCATTGTGAATGAGTCCGCTTATGGACGTAGTCCTCTTTTATATTAACGCCATGCTTATGTTTATGTTTGCATTGTGAATGGGCCTTTACATTACTTGCAATTTCTACAGAGTTTGTGAGAAGACTGCCACTGGCAGAAGCTCGCCGTTCATACGGCGATCGCACCGTAAACAAGTTCGGGCGCTCTTTCTGTTATGAGGGATGCGGGCAGGCGGCGTGGCGGTTGTTCAGAAATCGATACCCTGACGGTTGGATGACGACGGGGTTGTGGTGCTGACAACAGAGGATAGGCCGGATTCATGCGACTGTCGCGGTGTTGTATTGTTTTAATAGCAGACATCGAAATGCCGAACTATGAGCATGGCAGCTATTGTTTTTGATGGTGTAATTTGGATGTTGCCACGAATGTTGTCGACTCATCTCCCGTATGCAACTCTCGACGTCGTTCGCCCGTCTCTGAAGCGTAGCTCTCAGCGACTTTTGCCATTCTGCAGGTCTCCGCGGCGGGTTCCTACCTCATGCACTCAGTCTCCCGCGCAAAGCCTCGTTCCAACGTAATTCTGCCCTACGATTCAATTAAAATTGTGCATTACGGGGGCGCCAACATCCGGGATTTCCTATCGATGAGTCACGTGGTCGAGCTTCTAGAATTCTCTCTTCTTATTGGCTACCTACGGGCTTTCTTTATTCGGTCCTCGCAGTAGCGCCTTCTTCGGAACTGGGTGAAGCCGGCCCTCGTTGGAAACGGCTTTCCACGCAGGTTATAGTGAAATCTCACGCTCGGCTAGTACCCTCGCTTCCCGTCACTGCACTCCTGGGGTGGCCTGCGTCTGCTTGCGAGATGCGCGGATGCTGCCACAAGGGACAAATTAAAAATGTTCTTCTCGTTATTTGTGAAAATTGAATTGAATTGAAGCCTATTTTACGTGGCGAGACTCAGGCCATTAGGCCAGCTCTTCCGTCTGACCACGCAAATTTCCCTATGCTCCTTTCACTAACTAGCAGAGAAAGGGGGTATTTCTTGGGCGAGAAACAGGCGATTTGAATTTAGCTCAGAGGCTACGTCATTTAGGCTTGAGGATCTTTTACATGCAAGTAAATTTACTAACATGGGACAGCCGGCTTTACTTCACCTCCGACGGAAGGCGTACGAAGTATTTTTTCGCCCTTAAAAATCCACGGCTTCGATCGGGTTTGAAACCGCCAACTTGGGTACAACAGTACCCAACAACAAACGCTACAACTTGGGTACAACAAACGCTAACCGTTACACCATCGCCGCGCGCAAAAAGGGTTCCGAGCGCTTGGCGTCGGAGTCCGAAGCACGTTTATAGAACTTTCACGCCTAATTAGTGCAAGTTTCCGCACGTAGTGCGGCGTTGTTCGCCGGTTGCGATCGGTGGGTCTGGGCGACAATGACGTGGCTCCTTGAGAGGGGGGGAGAAAAAAACATTATTTGGGATAATCCCGGTTTTTCTCTTCCATATTTTTGTCCCCTAATTTTTTAAAAGATTTAATTCTCCACCGAAAAAAAGAACCGTTGGAGTATACGAGGCGCAGCGATGGTGTAACGGTTAGTGTACCGGACTGTTGTACCCAAGTTGGCGTATTCAAACCCGATCGAAGCCGTGGATTTTTAAGGGCGAAAAAATCCTTAGTATGCCTTCCTCCGGAGGTGAAGTAAAGCCGGCTATTCCATGTTAGTAGATTTACTTCCATGTAAAAGATTCTCAATCCTAAATAAAGCCTCTGATTCTATTCAAATGCCTGTTTTCGCCACGAAATGCTCTTTCTCTGCTCGTTGGTGAAGGAAGCGTAGCGAAAATTTGTATGGTCAGACGGAAGAGCCTCGTGCCTGAGTCCCTCGCCACGTAAGATAAGCCATTGATTTCAATTCATTATACTAGAAGACCTTGAATTGTACACAAGTTTCTTGTTACAGTATCATGGATCTGATATACTTCAACGTGGTTTCTTTTCGGAAGCAGCATAAACCACTGGAATGGCAGCGCTAAGAACCCACAAAGCTTTTTTTGGGGGGGGGGGGTGAATCTCCGAGAATTGTTTGCGACAGGAACCCGAAAACCGAATTATCATTATCCAGTCCAGGGGACTCGAGACGCGTCGAAGACACTTATATATATATATATATATATATCGATTGGTCCACGGGAAGTGGTTTAACCATGAGCGACGGATCCACACACATGCACACTCAAGTACTGTATAGGGATTAATTATTTTTCTCAAAATACAGAAAAAAGTAAATCTTAAATAATATAAATTTGAATATCCGCGTAATAAAATGTCTAAAAACATTTTTTAATTTCTCCCAACATAGGAGGGGGGGCGAAGTTAGTGTCGAAAATCCTACCACCGTCGGGACTAGAGCCTAGGATCTCCTGGTCAGAGGGACTGCAGTGACATCAGTTGATTCCCTGAGTCGTCTCTTTCTCGATTTCACGTTACTGATATCGATACTGTTTTCTAATGCTTTAGTGTTCGAGGGTGCCCAAACTCCCTATTAAGCGAGAGCATTCACAATGCCTTGACGTATTTAACCGTAGTCTATACTGCGATTTTCCGAACTCTTACCCTGACATGTATCAGCTGTTGACGGCTTCATCCAGAAAGTATTATATCCACAGTGACGTTCAAACTCCCGATTAGATGAAAATGTCAACAGCAGATACCTACCAGGGCAGGGTTGGAAAAACCGCAGTATAGACGTAAATCCATTCACGAGCACCAAACAACTTACGTTAAGTTTACGTCAGAATACTATCGACGACCAATCAGAGAGCTGTATGAACGAAACGAACATGGTGGATTTCACGAACGAACAGGTAATAGTTTGTGGTTGTCATTACTAAACTGGTTTGCTAACGGTGTTGATGCGAGTAGTGAATTTAAAAGAAACAGCTACCCACATTTATATTTAAAGACAAATCGATAGAAAAGTCGAAGAAAAAGCTAGGAACTGTGGTGAAAAGATCTTTCCACCAAGCTTGACACGAATCGATCTAGCGGTCGCCTGAGCCAATCAGATTTCAATGTAATACTCGCGCAATTTTTCTCGAACGATGGATTGAAGAAATGCGGGTAGAGTGGGTGTATTAGTTACGAAATCGGTCACTAGATTTTATGAAGCAATGCCAAACTCTGGAGAATCAGTCATGCCTTCGAAACGTTCTCAATAATTTGCATTCTAACTTTATCAAGAGTTCGAGGTATCTCCTGTGATAGATCCGTTCCTGCTTCAGTCATTTCTTTAGATTTCTGGAGAAAATAACCGTTAGAAGTTCTCGTTTTCAAAAGAAAATTGTTTCTATTCCGCGCCAGTGAAGGTGTGTTTGGAATGTTGTCATCAGTGCTCGCTGCGAGCTTTTGCATTCATCTGTTTATTGTGCCAGAGAGGGGGAAGCAAGGTTATCGTTCAAGAAAAGTTGAGCGAGTAATACATTGAAATCTGATTGGCTCAGGCGAAACTTACATTCCTCATTTTCAATACTTGTCTTTACGTGTACATTTTACTGATAAGTTCAGGACACTATGTTACGTTTAAGTTTGCATTGTGAATGAGGCCTTACACCTGAATTAAAATAATTTATAAACTGTTCTCGCATTTAAAATGCCATTCAGTTGCACGTCTTGAACCATTTTTGCGCCAATCACAACCGCAACCTTCTTGCATTATAATTCTTTTTTTGAACATCATTCCTAAATTGTTTGTATGGAAATGGTCTCTTTCAGTAAGACTTAAGTGCAAAAGATTCATCTCCAATTAAAATATGAGAGCAGGGTTCAGGACAGATTTTGCGGCCGAGGAACATTAATTGACCCTTCTTGAAATCTTTTTCCCATGTTAGAGACTTCGAAAATACCACCATCGCTGCTCTTACCAATCCACATACTTTGTCAACACATACATTTGTAATCTGGCCAATGAGTAAGAATATAGCAAATACTATAACGTATAGTATATAATAGCTCGTTGAATCTGGTCTACCAATAGCCATGACTATTATTGAAAAGGTGCTCAGATAGTACCAATAATGGTATTTACTATTATGTGGACACTTGATTCTGGCATTCACACTGCCAATTCAGTTAGGGAATTGCTACAAATTTTTAAATCCTTCAACAGATTAATTTCAAATTTCCGTTGTAGATTCAGATAGATATACACCTATTTTTTTGCTAGTAGTTTTCAAATTTCAGTCAAAATTGCACATACTGTTAAAAATCCCATTCGAAAGCTGTGGTCCATTGTTCTAAAGCTGTCTCCGGTGGCTAGAAACCTGTAAAATAAATATTTTTGTTTCAGGTGAAGAGGCTAAAAAGAAGTGGAAAAATCTCAGAGACACGTTTGCCAAATTTAGTAGATCTCCTCAAACGAGAACGACACAAACTGGAAGGAGAGGCAAGAAATGGATGTGGGCCGATCAGATGGAGGCCTTTCGCCCTTTTTTGCCATTTACAAACCCTGCTACCAATGTTTCAGACATCGAATCAGAGAATAATAATGTAATCTCACAATCAGATGAAACTACCCCTCAATCTACAGAGGTTGACTGTGAAGTAGGGAGTTCAGAATATGTCGTCGAAGCTGATAATATGGAAATGACTGTTAACACTCATTTCCCGGATTCATTACCAGTGTCAGATATTCCTACAATCGCCCCAATGGATGCTTCAAGAAAACAAAAACCCGATAGAAAACGCCGTTCAGAATCATCATCTTCTATATCAGAAATGTTACAATATTTTGAAACTAAAAAGAAGACAGAATATGATGCAACTGAGTGTCTTTTTTTGGCCCATGCGAAAACAGTTAAAACATTTTCCAGACGCAGACAAGCCATCACAAAAATGAAAATTGCACAACTTATCATGGAACAAGAACTTTTGCATTTGGAGGAACTTGGGTGAACAATGTCTACTCCTACACGTTAAAATACACCCAGTTGTAAACTATTGTGATCCAGCACTGAATCGACAATGTTGATTTTCAGCTCGCACATGCATCTAACGCGACTGAAGTTAAATATTAAATATTTTGTTTTTTTAAAAATATTTTTGTACATTTTATTAATAAATAATGTTTAAGAAATTATTATTGGAATCATTTATTCTCATAAAATAGAAATATTTTATTTTGTTACCTTAGTACAATAGCACATCGTTTTTCAGGTGCGATCGCTTCTCGATGGTGTCAGAGTTCCTAGTGTCATTTGAGATGAGATTCAAAATTTCGTCAAAAGAGTAATTGGCCATTGTAAAGTGCACGTTAAATCGTTTCTCAGTTTTTGGAAGGCATCAAGCTATGGCATTCTCCATACTTTCTTCTCTTTAGGTTAATCCCACGGACCCTTTTTCTTCTTTTCCTGAAAAAAGATAAACAATCTTTTTTGAAAATCGTAGATGAAATAATTAAAAGCACTTAGCAGAAATTAAAAAAAACAAGATCCTTTATACCGAAAAATATGTGTGCACATGCAAAATCACAAAATAATTTAAAGGGCTAATATTAACGAAAATAGTGCATTAAAAATGGAAACAAAACATCTTCCTCCAATACTGAAGCTCTAGAGCAGTTTGGAAGAAACGCGAATTCCAATTTTCATAATTCCACATATTTTAATGAAATTCGGATCCATCAGTAGAATTAGGCTATATTAGCACTATTCAAGCCCAAAAAGTTAAGTAAATGAATCAGTAACATTAAAAAAAAATCTTGTTTATGTACTTTGTAACACAATCTCTCTCAAAATTACACGAAAATGACTCATGTTTTTGTAAAAAATGTGCATGATGTCATTTAAAGATCTCAATTTGGAGAACATTTGTTAAAAATATTTATCTATAAAATGTGGTTGAAGGGTGGGGGGGATCGAATACATTTTAAACTTTTAAATTTTCGAAACTTCTCGGGTTTTACTGAAAATGAATAGTGAACATTGTTCTATTCAAGGAAAATATTTAAAATAAAAATTTGGATTAGATTTGAAATTTCGAAAATGCCATAGGGGTTTCATATGAAATACCCTCAAAATTAAAATATCTATTTCAAATATAAGGGGCTGAGATATCCGCCAGACAAAAATATTTGGTTAAATATCGGGTGTTGAAAATACTGTGATAGGATTTTAAAAAAGAAATTTTTAAAAAATCGATATCACGGTCCTGTATCCGTTAAAAATCGTGTCATCGAATTTTGCAGTTTCAGTGATATTGGATTTATTGAGGAGCATTTTAAGCAGTTTCAAATTAGATTACTTTTAAGTGAAAATATCACTCTAAGTAGTTCAAAATCTGAAGGAACAGATCCAGAAAGTAGTTCAGTTCCCCCACAAATAAATTTTATAAAGTTAGATTGTTATAAAAAATGTATTCATGATGGCAAAATAGTAATGGAATGTTGCGGAAAATCGATTTCGAGATTTCAACGGAAATACACCTTTTGGTATCCCCTGACACCGGGAAAGTTGTTTGTACTGAGTTTGTAGCGAGTGTGCGTATGTGTGTGACCGTCACTCGCGGTTAAACCACTTCCCGTGCACCAATCACGACAAGCGGTGTCATCTTGACGCGTCTCGGTCTCCTGATGAGGAACTGGTAATTTGTTTTCGGATCCGGCTAGAAGATTCAAATAAATGTCCAAAAACGTGTTTTTTTTCGTAATTTGGCGCTGCAATCCAAGTGATAATGACGGGAATTAAAACAACGCCTCTTAAATCGATCAATGTAGGTGGCGTTGATTAAACACCAATACCCAAAGGCATTTTTAGCTTTATTTTCTTTCACGACGTTGGCAACACTGATTTTGACAACTTTAAGTGAATAATTGAATTTCTGTAGAGTACACATTCTGTTGTATCTATGTGAATTACCAAGTAAATCACACTGCAGTTTGATAACAATTTAGATTCGAATTATCGTATTTAAAAAAATAAATTTACGAAAATCTGCGAACAATATTGCCTCAGAATTTATTAAACTTAAAGAATTTCAAGTGAACATGGAAAAAACAAAATTGTGTTAGAGTGTTTAGAATGAATGAATGAACGTTCTTATGAGCGACTTCTCACTTTTTCCGTTCTTACTTAAGTATGCAAATATCGATTTTCAAAGAACGTGACGCACAACTTATTCTCATTAAACTTAACATCTTATGCACATGCGGATGAGGGAAATGCCCCCTCCCCTAAAATTTTTCTAGTATACATAGTATAGGCGAAGTTTTGAAATGCGGCTCGAAAATACGATAGATTCTCGGCAGTAAAAGAGTTAAATGCCGGGCCCCGATAACGAAAAAGTGGATAAATACAAATGATAAATTAAGGAAAAAATTATCTAAAATGTGGTGTCACCAGAATTCCTGGTTTCTGGGCTGTTGATACCGAAAAAATTATTGACGGCAAAACATCCGTCCGTCAACACCACTAGCGCCTAAATGGATTCCAAATGGTTTTCCAAAATGGAGATTCCCCGGTCGATCAGGCACCATTCGAGGTTCCGTGATTTTGATAACCTTTCTTCAAAATTTGGGGATACTTTACAAGAAGCCACCGAACTATTTCAAAATTTCCTCAAAAACGGCTCGAAATTTTTCTTTAAATTCCTTGTTTTGCAACCCAATACACCAAAGTGACATTTTAATCCTCAAGTGTCCTCCAAGTGCTTATACTGGGAAACAAGATCAGGCAAATGTTCACATATTGTGTTATTTGATTTATATTTGGTTGTGTTCATAAAAGTTTAAGATTTCTATTCCTGTGCAAGCAATATCTCAAGAAACAGAACTCTTTCATTCCAACGTATTTTATTATTAAAAGTTTGATTACCATTTCTAAATGATTTTTCACTATTGATATTATTATAATGATTGTTAATAATAATAATAATAATAATGTGAAATATCATTATTTATGGCACAGAATTTTAGTTTTTATTTAACTACATATCCAGTATTTTTTTGAACAGGAATAAAATTATTCAAGTAAAATGGATCATCAAGTAAGCAGTATTTTCACCTTTAATCAAACACACACTCCTTTTAGTGTCCATTGGCTACATGAATATGATTTCCACGTTGTTCCTGTGCTTTCCCTGCAGGTTCCCCATATTTCTGGCTTAATGCTTCATGCAAAGTGAGGATGGTAAAAAGACTCAAGCAAAAAGTTTAAAGTTCTTGAAAAATGAATGAAACCCGAATTCCATGGTTTCTAACTCACTTAACTTACCCACCCTATTACATTAGGAAAAAACACATTTTTATGTAATAATGTGTTTGTAATCAAAAAGGTCTTGACATTTGAAATGCTGCTAAGGACATCTTATCAGACATTCCTACATGGACAACTTTACAAATAACTTTAAAAGAGCAAGTAGTTTTCAATGGATACTACTAGTGGCATACACATTTGTCAATTGCATTTTTGATGTGTCATTATCCTGCATATTTTCTGTGCTTTCATGTCCTGGTTCCTTCAAATTATGTTTCTCCAAAAGACAGTCATCAGGAACTTGGTGAATAATCTGTTTACGATTGTGTCTTTAATTAATTTTACACTTCCAGCCTAAATATAACAAACTAATATATATTATGGTCTGAAGCGCTACAACTAAACAGGAAATGTTCAAAATGTTGTATAAAAAATAGCTTTGGTGAGTTTACATTTAAAGGTTTCTATGTTGAATATTCACTCCTTGAGTTCTCTCCAAAAGAAAATCTGTCTAAGGCACAGCTTGTAAGAACTAATAAAAATCCCAAACGTAGCAAATGGTTTTTATAAATCAATTCAGCCTGTCTTGCTGATTTTTTAATGTACCACAATAGTAAACACTTGTGTATAGAACCATTATTTTATTAAAAATTTAACTTACAGAATACGTTTACAATACACAATTAGCATTCACACTTAAGTACATAATTCATCGCAAACTGAACTGTCCTGGAAAGCATTAATGGCAAGTGATAACCAGAATATCAAGAAGTTTTGAAAATGCATTAGTTTCATTGTTCATTTTTATTACTTTTTGATTCCAATGCTTGGACTCTTTTTCTCAGTTCCTCAATTTCTTGGTTTTTTCTCATAAGTTCTTCCCGAAGTTGTTCAATAAATCCTTTCTGATATTCCTTATCCTCTGGTGGTACGCTATCTCTTGGAACGTTTTTTGTCAACGATTCCAGAGAAAGCAAAATATCTTCTGCTGAAGGGCGCAACTGAACATCTTGTAACAATAATTTTCTTATCAACTGCATCTGAAAAAGATAAACCAAAAATTAATACTATTCTTTTCAGACTAATCAGTTCCCTGCTGTTGTACAAAAAAAGTATGCTACACTTAAAATTACCATAGTATTCTTGGCACAAACAGGGACTCAAACAAGTGTGGAAATCACTAGGCATTCTCAGTCCAGGCAAATCACGAACCTCAACGGAAATTGAAATGTTTCTTGACACTCTGAGTGCCTCATGGATAGATAATATCAATGCTAAATTACTAAAACTCAATGTTGGAAGTAATAAATCCCATTGTAACTGACATAGTAAACTTTTTTTCTAGTACATACATGGAACTAATCTGACCTCTTGGAAACTGCTTTTGTTCACCCTCATTCTAA
Organism: Gryllus bimaculatus; assembly: GCA_017312745.1. Taxonomy (NCBI): domain Eukaryota; kingdom Metazoa; phylum Arthropoda; class Insecta; order Orthoptera; family Gryllidae; genus Gryllus; species Gryllus bimaculatus. The sequence continues at coordinate 771,234 of BOPP01000150.1, read as the reverse complement.
AGCTACTATACATCTACCAGAATAAAACCAAGATGTATTCTACTTTCAATTTCAAAGGTCCTAGAAAAACTAGCGTGACGTCGAATTATTAATTACCTCGAAATCAACAATCTCATAATTGATCAACAACACGACTTTCGATCAAGCAGGAACACAGGCACTATTCTCGGAAATGTTATTGAAGCTAGAACCACCATCAATAACAGTAAATTAGCAATACTTGTTCTTTTAGTTGTCAGAAAAGCACTTGACTCGGCCGATCACGAAATTTTGCTTGAAAAATAAAAATATTGGTTTTTGCTAAACCATTGCCGTTAAAACATCAGTCAGTGGGGAACAGTCCTAGGGCCCTTAGCATTTTTAATTCATGTAAATGACCTAGAACGTTACATCAGTTTCTGTCAACACAAGCGTAAGGCAGAAGTAATGATTGGTAGCGTTCGGATGAGAGGCGTTTACGATTTGGTAGTAATGTCTTGGTCTAGACCGGATTTCTACGACAATGGAACTTTAAGTGGACATGGAACTACGTTCAAGATAGCTGAGGAACACCATAGAAAAGATACTAGAAAGAGGACATGCAAAATTATATAAATGTATGAAGATCAATTTTTGGATTAAATTAATTATGTCTAAATTAAGATTTAAAGAAGAGCCATGCATGCAGGGGGGATTCAGGAAAAGAATAATAAATAATAATAAGGGTTTTATTGCAACATTCTTTGAGATTGGCGTACTTATAAAATGCTATGTATGTATGTATGTATGTATGTGTGTGTTCACAGCAGAATACAGATTACAATGTTTAATTTGAAGTAGTTATTCCTTGGTAGTAGTAAAGAAAGTTCCCATCACACGTGAAAAGGAAATAAAAATACCTTACGTACATTTTCACAACCAAGCGCCTGTAAAGACGGGCTGACTCTCAAATAAATTCACCTCGGCACCTCCTTCGAGCTATTGCCGTGTTAAATGCGTAAAGAAATATTGAATAAAAATTAGGTAGTATAATCAAATAAAAAGCACAAGGGAAATTCCCACGTCAGACATGGGAAAAAAAGGTGTCGCGATTTACCATTCGACGTGGGGAATGCGATAACCGCAGCTTGTAAGACAGTTCTGATAAAATGTTCTGCCATTTTGACTACAGAGTCAAAGTAGCCCTCTGATAGACACGTTCGCTTGAAATTTCGACCAATCAGCATGTTGTACGCGCCATTGGAAGGGTCGAGCCAACCCATGAACAAGTCCATCGATCGAATGGTCGCTTCCAAACATGTCTTCTAGAATAGACCCAAGCAGAACGGTTGCAAGTGAGGACCGCAGGAAGCCACATCAACACACGTGGTAGTTTGTGACTATGGCGAAATGGGGTTGGTACACCTGAATTTACAATAACCAAGTTCGATGCGTTCGATGCGTTCTGATTTCAATACGTAGCTTCTCGGACAAGAGCCAGACGAGCCCCACAGAGGACAGTGGGCGTTTACAAAACCGACTATTAAGAACGGCGAGGTTAGTTGGTGTATGAAGGCCCAAGAGTTCGTCGGTGGATACACTCTGTCCTGGGGGGATTTAAATGTTAGTGAGCGTGAGAGATGGGAAGTACCCAGGACCGGATTTAAGTATTATGGGGCCCCAAGCACAAAATTGGTTTCCCCCCCCCTCCCCCAAACAGCTCCATCTTTATTAAATAAAAAATGTATTACAGTACAATTACAATGAGGTTTGCATACAAAAATTACATATTCAGTTATAAGTAAAGGAAATAAAGTATAGTTAATATTAGACTAATTTAACATGTAATAAATATTTTTAAAAAATGTTTTGAAATTGTAAATTTTGTTACATAGTAGACTAGTCGATTAACAATTATTTCACAGACAAAAAAAAAAATGGTATGCGTATTTTTCCGAAACGCGGGGCCCCTGGTGAATGGGGGCCCCCAAGCAACTTGCTTGTTTTGCTTGTAGGTAAATTCGGCCCTGGAAGTACCCCTGCACACACTGAAGCTCGGTCTGAATTTGAACATCTGTAGAGTGCAGCAAGTCGTGGATCAAAGTAACAACTCCGCAATATGCGCAATATCAACCCTATATGGAGTAAAACCACGAAAGGATTATCAAGGCCTGTAATGGGACAGCACAAGTCTGAGTTTGTCCCGTCGGGAACAAAAATAATTTAAATTCCAAGATACGAGAGACTTTTTGGGGGTAGTAGTCTTTTCCTTTTTACTTTCTCGCACTTACGTAAGAAGAGAAAATATTGTAATCGTGCACCGCAACACGGCGAATTTTTGTCACAATAGCTTTTATTGCCGGGCCCTGGCAACGAAAAGTGGATACATCCAGTTGCTAAATGCAAAAATTCCTCTAACTCGTGGTGTAGCCACAATCCATGTGTTGTGCGTCCTTCACACCGAAAAAACGATTGACGGCGAAAGTCTGTCAGCGGTCTGCACAATGCTAGCGCATAAACCGTTCAGCCGATTATGTCCAACATTGATATTCCTCAATTGTTCTGGCTGATGTCGCGACCCGTGGCATTTGAAACCGATATTTTAATTTTGACGAATACTTTACATGAAGCCCCCTTAGGACATTTTAAAAATTTTCAAAATGGCTCCCAATTTATAAAATAAATTTTGTTGTTGAATAGTGCGTTAAAGAGAACGGTGTAGGTCTTATTTTCGTTTAAAATCGCTGTTTTTTTCTTCGAAAACGAAAAAAAAAGAGTGCTACAGAACAGCGCAGACATTCCCGATTAGTTTTCTATTTCCTTTGGTCTCGGCTAACTATTCGGACTAGCCACATACTATTGTCTATTGCCAGCTGCCATCTATAGTCGCCAAAGAGTACTTTTTTTTATTTTAAATTTCATGAATTTTTCGGTTTCTACTATTAAGTAGAACGGAAATATTACTTTAAGAATATTAATGAACTACCGCTCACCCACTTTGGGTGAGCAATTGCTCAGTCTCTGAGCGTACTCCCAACTGGCGAGCAAATGCTCAGAATTGGTAGGAATAAAGTTAAGCACTTACTCTCTAGATTGAGCACTTGCTCGAAAATTTTGGAGGAACCTTACTAGCAAACTCACGTTTGGAAAGAAAGTTTAAATTGACCTAGTTTTTACCGTGTGCTGACATGCAGATGCAGCGGACTAAAAAAATTACATTATAAGGCGAGATTCTCGTGATGTACACTATAAGAATCTTTACCGATTCGAAAAGGACATTGTTGTATGTTTGGTACGATTTTTATCGGCGTTTGCTTTCAGCCGCGTTTTCATATTGCATATCTTCTATGTTAATTGGCCATCGCTCATTTCTTCTCGTAATTTTGCGGGATACTGTTTTTTCAAACTCTGTAATGATTCGTTTCGGCCACAGCGTGCCTCAGGAAGCTGTCTGTTTTCAAAAATAATTTTATATTCACTTAGCGTTTCAGCAAGAACTAGCTGGACCTCTGGCGTCTTCTGTTCTTCGTTACTGCTACTCATATTCGAATTTAAAGAACGAGACAACAAAACATTGCTCTTTGCTCCGTAGAAATGATGTGAGTGACCCGCGTAACGTATATAATCTCGTTGTTACCCAGGAAACCAATTTTCAAAACTTGGCCTGTACAATCACTTGTTCACAACGAGCAAATGCTCGTGAGACACGAGCAAATTCTTCGGAGACATACAAAGTTTTTATTCATACGAAATGGAGCGTTCGCTCAATATCATGGAGTAGACTCCCTTTGCTCCGGAGCAAGTGCTCATTTTTAATCGAATGACCCAATGTCTCCTAGGGAGACATACAGCAGCAGAAGTGCGCCACTGGGGGGAGCAGCAAGTGAAGTCTGGCAACTCGGGGAGGACGAGTAAGACGTGTTGCCAGACTCGCGGAGGAGTACGGATGGCGGAAAACGTTAGACTCGGACGTGTAAACGAAACAAAATTGTGATAGAGACTTTCGGGAGTTCGCGACACAGCATCATAATACGGGACGAGCTGATCAGTGCACGAAGGGGCATCACTGCATGCAGTAAATTGAAGGTCTTCAGAAAGATAGTGAAAATTTTACAAGACCAATACGGCAAACAGCACTATGTGACTAGTCTGTATTAAATTCTGTAGATCAATTTTATTCCACATCTTCATTACACAAAGAAAACGGGTTTTATATTTCCATTCAACAAAATAAGTCTAGGAAACTATACAGTATTTTGGCTGCTAGTGCCAGAACTAAAATTAATTGTAAATTAATTTAATTTTATTTTATTAAGCAGGGCAATTGCACATTTCACCATTTGATGGTCTATTTAAACTATTTCCAAACTAGTTGGTACCGAAAAAAGAATATACAAAACATAGATTTGCACTTCCCTTTCTTTCATATTTCATCCCTTTTACTGTGCCATGTTCATGATATAATGCAGGAACGAAAGATGTAGGGAGACATACATGGCATATTATTTTTAACTTGCAGTTTCTCTTTAAAATGTGTAAAAATTTATTATGTAAGGCATGAAATACAAATGCAAAATGCCCCACATAATATTTCTTATCATTGTTCTCTTTCCCCTTACTGAAATTTAACATCCTAAAATAATCAGCTCAACTGGAAAAACAATGGTTTAAAATGGCCCATTATGCAAAATTTAAAAATTGTATCCATCACAAATATATGTTGTTTTTAATTCTGGTCAAAAGAGTATTTTAAATTTAAAAAACTTCAGTCACAAATTGCAACTCACAACTTGAATTTATACTAAATATTTGAAAGTGTTCTTACCAATTCAGGATTTTGCTCATCCATTTCTGAGGGAAAGGTTCCATTTCTTAAATTTGTCAGAACAAGACTTCTCTCCATATCTGTTCTGAATGGGCACAACAGCTCAAATAGAATTATCCCAAGGCTGTATATGTCACTCTGTTGATAGAGATCAAATGTCATAAAACATTAATAAAACAACTTACAAGAACATTTTAAATACATTTTACATGGTAAACAACAGCAAGGACCTTGAAAAGTGCTTTTTTTGTTGTTGTTTTCAAGATTTCCTGTCAAAAAAATCAAGTTTTCTTTCCTGTAGTAGTAGAATATTTTCTCTGCTACTACATATTACATAAATGAAAAAGGTTAAAAAGAAAGAACAGTGCTTTGGTATCAGGCATCCACAATGTGCATTCCTTTAAAATATCAACATTTAATTGCTGCAGCAATACATATTTTTCTCTAAATTAGGTGTAAGAGAATGTAAAAGCAACAAAGTGAAAATATGCATTTTGAAATATTCTACTTAATACCAAGATAACAACAAAGAAACAAAACTTCTGTAGCCAATATTTGTACAGAAATGTTTAGCAATCGAGTAGTCCTGAACAGACTATTAATACCTTGGTAGTTCCAGCTAACACTGGCTTGGCTGGCAATTCGCACAAGACTGTTTGACGAATGGCCACTTTCTCACCGAGTTTTGTTTAATTCCCAACCTTGCCTTCTTGTAAACAACACTCTACATCATCTACAAATAATGACAGTATATATCAAAGTGTTTGAAGCCATAAAATCAACATAGTTACTTCTTACCTTAATGTCACATTTCCCCTCCAGCTGTTCAGGGGCAGCATACAACCTGGTACCAAACTCCCCTCTGTGGTTATGGGAAGCAATCAATGTTACATCATCTGATGAGTGGTGGAGGAAGCATGCCAAGCCAAAGTCTCCAACTTTGATCTGACTAGCACTAACTCCATTCACAAAAATGTTGTTGGGCTATAAAGTACAAATTGTTGCACATTGTATTTGGAAAGGAAAGAGCCTGGAAATATTTTAAAGTTAACCTTTCCTTACCTTAATATCATGATGAACAATTCCTTGAGAATGAATGTATTGAACACCCAACACAATGTCATGGAAAATCCTTAAACATTCTTTGACGTTGACAGAAGGCGATATAGCATTTCTTTCATTCAGCCAATCCCTCAGAGTAGAAGAACATAACTGCATCTGGATGTATAAAACTACCCACTCATGCTAATGAAAGGAATAGCATACATTATCTTCAGACTGAATTTAATAACTGTTGTATGACGAACTACACATAATATGAACACGTAAATAAATGTACTTGTTTCAAAGCAAAATTAGAGGTAAACTTGAACTCACTTGAATATTAGAATCTTGATTAGTGTTTTCTGCTTGTATCATAAAACGACACACAGCTTTCTCTTTTTGTAGAGCTTTAACTTCTACACTACAATCCTCTTTATGTCCTGATACAAAATTGTCCATTGTAATGGCAGCTTCACTTTTGAACATACTACTAGCACCAGATGTACTAGCATTGGAGCTTTGCAGGAATACTTCAGAAACTGTTCTGCTATGTACATGTCTGGTGCTCAATGTTTCAGGTTTTTCCATTGCAGCGGCTCCCTGAGTAGAAGTTTCAGTCTTTTTCTCGGAGTCATTTTCTTTGAAAATAATACTGGATGATTCTTCTGTTTCCACGTTATTCAAAACAGGTCTAAAGGCAATTTTTTGGCAAATTAAGAATTTATTGATGAAGAAAATAATGTTACTAGCAAGATATAGAAACACTCACTTGGGAAAACCCTGAGAAACATCAGATACGTCAGAAACATCTTCCAGCTCGCTTTCCTGGGGCGAAATATGATTAGATGTAAAAGAGAACAATGGTTCAAGCCAAGCTGCTTTGTATGCCACAATATTGGGGTGGTTCAATTTGGCCAATAATTTAACTTCTTGAATATTTCGGTAGAAACTATTCAAATTACGATACCTTGAAAGAAAATAAAATGTGTATACATTTCCTACTTCCTTTTTCGATTTTTAGTCACACGTTTGATTAGGGTATTTATATTACCTTAAAAATATTTTTTTAACTGCATATTCTTCTCCGTCCAGTTTATTTCGTACTTGGAAAACTTGCCCAAAACCTCCTTTAGCAATAAACTTCAATTCCACATAATCCGTTGAGTATCTCGACCAATGTAATATCTGTTCTTCTTTCAAAACCGATGGAGAGAGTTCTAGGTTAGCACTGTAACTGTAATCAATCTTACCAGTTTGCCATTCAAAAAAAGATAAGTGTTTGTTATCTATCAATGCAAATCACATTTATGTTGATAGAATTTACTCCTCCTCCATTTCCGGCTTAGTTCTTTACTTGCCAAGAGAGACAAATTGTCAAATTGTGACCACATGACCAATGAATAAAGAGTTGTTAGTGCTGGGATTCTAGGAAAGGATTTTCACTAACTAGGATAATATACTATGACAAAAAGGAAAGACGACCCTGTTGCAAAAGATTGTGCATCGAAAACAGTAAAGGATTTGGTATGATCATTATTCACTGGTGGTTATAAGATTAAAGCTGACAAGTTTTTATGTCCATATTCCCGAGTGTATTTCTGATGGAGATGAAACTAACATTACTGACATTAATGGAGGATTAATCCGGAAGCGCAGAGCGCTCACTGCCCCTTGGGGCTTTGAGACTTGTTGCGTCAACTGAAGATGCAAAAAATAAAAATATTTAATATTGGGATAACTTTCTTAGGGAATAAACTTTCTTTCAAACTATCCAATAATTTGTATAACTCAATTTTGAAATATCCATAGTATGCTGTACTTTCAAAAATATAGGTACTTTTCAAAATCAAAATAATTAACAACTTACTTTGATAGTTTAACAATACTATTATCTTCATTTCCTTCAACAGTTGACTTCGCAACAGTTACAAGATGTACCAAAGCCTTCTGATAATAGCCTCTCAATGATTCAAATTCTTCCAAACCATATGTTTTATCAATCAATTTCATTTGATGAAGCTTTCCACAAATCACTGTTACAAAAAAAATTTGAAAAATTTGAAGATAATGGGTAAGTTATACACAAAATATTTAAACATTTCATCACAAACCTTTATATAGATTTTTCTGATTTGCAGGATCCTTTTCAAGAAGTCTACACAAATGTTCTATAAGTGATTCAACCAATAAACTTGATGGTGAAAAGCTTCTAATATTCTCAACAGTGTATTTCTTATCACTCATACTATCAACAGGACGAGTTGCACCTAAAATAATACCATGTTGAAATTCAGCAAATATAATTTATTTTTTAACAACAATTTAGATATATTCTGAGTGTTGTACGCTGATTTTTACTGATTTACGAACCGCCTGCATCAAAGGTGGTTACAGTGTTGAGCTCGGACCAAGCTGAAGCACGTGAAAGAATTTGAGCCTGCATGATTTAGCTTTCCTTTTTTGGTAGCCTACAACACATAAACAAAACAAAAGGCACATTACAGTATTTTTCCTTTATTTGATTAAATTTCAGAAACCAACCACTTCATTTACATTTTAAGAATTATTATAAATTGGTGTCAGAGATGATCTGGAAAATTTAATACAAATTATAGTCAGTAATATATTTTGAATTGATATAAACGACATCTGAGATGTTCCCCAAAAATATTGTTGAATTCGTGTAACAGAAAATCCAATTAAGAGATTCTGCGCGATACTTCGCACATACGTCATTACTTTGTGTGACATTCTTTGGAATTCTATATTGAGAGATATGGCAGAAATAATATTCTACGACCAACAATTTCCTAATATCGTTTATGAAGTAATTAGGCCTCCTTGATAATAAACTTGAAAATAATATTGCTTCTGCCCACTTCACTTCGACTACTAGGAATAAGGAAATTCGAATTTTAATTCAAGCAAATTTGATATTATCAGTATTATTACTGGTAAATGACGTCACAAGAAATAGTAATATAACAGACTTTTACTAGTATAATATAACTTGCCTTTCTTTAGGTGTTCTTCGTAAACTCTTTGAATTAAAAAACTGATGCATTCTTCGCAACCTCAAATATTTTGTGTGGATTAAATTGAACGTGGCATCTATGAACCTAGTATTTTTTATAAAATCAAATTAATATGTTCATCCACTTCGTTGACAATACTGTAGCGCGCTAAATACTTCTGAAACCCACGAATAATGGCCTTCGTCAGATCCTTCCACCTCCAGGTCTCCAGATTCACCAGCTGGCCGAACTGGGCCTGAGTGAAGTTCAGATCCACGATATTCGTTTGTTCCCTCCACGTGTGGTTGTGGTATAAAGTATAAACAACATCGTAGCGTCTGGCGATCACAAATATGATATGCGAGCGCTGCGTGCATAAAAACTGGTAATAACGCACCGGGTTTCGTTGGTCCGTGAAAATAATCTAAATTTTGTAAGGGGGAAGTAAAACGTAAATACTGGCTTACAGTTGTGAAGAACAGTCAAAATCCACTAGTGGTTAATTCATTTTTAATTATCAAATCTTGAATACAGTATTCGTTATGCCACATCCAGCAAGTGGTGGTGCTCAGTTTCTGCAGCATACTAGGAAGATTATTAGGTTTTCTCGGAAAGGGTGTACAAATAGACCATTTTATCACATAGTAGTTATGGAAGTAAGTAATTATGATTTTTCATGTCCGTATATATTAAGTACATTGTTGTTTTAATATTTTCTCTGGTTACCCACAGAGCTTCAGGGATCAACAAGACCCAGTCATTGAACAAGTTGGAACATATGACCCGTTACCCAATCAACATAATGAAAAATTAGTTTCACTCAATTTGGAAAGAATTCGTCATTGGGTTGGAAATGGTGCTGATGTCTCCACACCAGTTGCCCAATTATTGGGTATTGTATATTGATTTGGATGTTTACTATTTTCATATCTGTACACCTCATGCTGGGGTCTGTTGAATACCAATGTTTCTTTCCTCTTTTAATTGAGCAGATAAGTTGTGTGTATTATGAGAATAATGCAACTGAATAGAGATGTCTATTTAATTTCTCTCTTGAGAGTGCAATTTGTTGCTTATCTTCTTGTAATTTATCGTCTAATTTTTGTTTATTTTCTGAATAACTTATGGCTTGGCGTAATGAGATTGTTAATATCAGAGGCTGCTAAATTCTTACGTTCAAATCAATTTGAAATTACGTGCAAAGACATGTTGCATTAGAATTGTTATTGCTAAGTCACCATTACTCTGTGTATGTTTTCTTGAGCATCTGCCACTCCTTTACTAACAATAGTTGAATTAAAAATGATAGTAACGAGTGATGTTAACAAAACCTGATAATCAGAAATGCTTCCTTCTGCTTAATAGAAATTATTTTGCATTGAAAAACTCGCTACCTGTTGGATACTTTCATCCTGTTGTACAAATAACCAACCCCTCCGCTCCACTCCTTTCAAATCTAGCGAAATGAGGGCTCAAGAAAACAGTAGCAGAATGGCACTAGCAGGGATTAAAATATTATGGTCTTAGAACTTGTGGCCTTATGAATAATACATGTAGCCATGCTCAATTAAATATTTAATGATCTTGAGAGCTCCAGTGAGAGGTGTTTACACATGTGACAATTTTAATATTTTTAAAATTTATTTAGGTTTATGCGGTTTTTTTCCTATTCACCCAAGATCTTACATGACTGCATGGAGGAATCGCAGGGCTCAAGCACTATCCGAAAATAATTCAAGTTCATAGAAAGGTACACTTAACTTATTAGAAATTGATTTATTTTTACTTTGTAATACATAATAGCTTTAGAATTAAAAACTTGATACTGTGTAATAATAAAGTATAAATTTATCTAAGAGTGTTAAAACTTTCTCAATTTTAACAGACTATTTATCCTCCTGTGTCCAATTTTTCTTACTCTTCTCCAGTACTCCAATGTGTTAGGATCCATTTCAGAGAGTGGTGGTGGTTGACCTTAGAAGAAAAATTTTAAGGATAGAGAATAATGAATCAAGTCACCAAATTGTTTATATTATAATACACAAGAAATTAACTTAAACTGCTTAAAATGAAAATAGAAGACATCATGAATACCGTAACTGGGAAATCTTTATGATAAATCTTAATGTTAGACATGAAATTTTTGTATCAATTGAACTAGTGAAACTATGAAATGACAATATTTAACCTGTTCGTATGCTCCACAGCCATTCTGGGTATTCATTGTCAGGCTTTATCTTTATGTCTTCTCCTTCTTTTAAAATATTACTTCCGCATACATAGTTAACCAGCTTATTTGCATCTTCTACTACAGGTAGAACTTTCTTTTCCATAATTGGTCCAAGTTTTCCTTTCTTCTTTTTGCCCAAAGCTAATAATCCTGGAAACCATTTTGAAATTGCAATATGTGAAAAATTGTATTAGCATGGCGAAGCAAACATAAAAGCTGGAAATGGGCAATTGGCATGTGGCTGAAAACAAATGAAAAAAGGGTGTTTTAATAGCAAGGAATGAACCTTTAAAAATCAGCAGGAATTTCATGAAACAATTATTCCCATAAAATCAATTAGCAATGTCAAGTGAGCAAACTTTGTCGTGTAACTTTATTAATTTACACATGTACTTACAAAAGCAGTACAAATTAGTAGTAGGATAAAACATACTTTTAAAAAATGAGTTAAAAGAAAGATATTACTTTTGGTAAATTAAAATTTAAATAATTGCAAGCACATTCAGAATATGCGTGAAGGGTATACAATTATGGATTTAACTTTACAAGGGATATCTACTTCCTGCAAATAAAAAGATATTACAGAAGATGAAGCAAGAAATTTTAAGAGTACATAACTTCAAATAAAGCTATGACGCTATCCAGAAAGAGATAACATTTATTTATTATTGTATTATCTCATTAATAAACATTCATGATGCTTCTACAGAAAATATTAGACGATACTTGGTCAAATGTATAAAAGCATGTTCAAATAATTGAAAGAAACGCGAGTGTATTACAAGAACATTAACAGATTTCGGCGGTAGGACGTTCCAAAATCTGTTTTGTAATTTATTAAGTACTGGTACACTTTGTACTTAGATACAGGTTATATTTGATATGTAAGAGTAATTTCAGGTTACCTGTATCAGCCTTCTTGGCAAACGCACAGTGCTGCATCGTGTATATGAAAGCATTTTTTACACTTGTACAAATCCGTGTAGAATTTATACACAACATTTTTGCATGTCCCTTCACCAGCTCTTCGCTGCGCCTGGGTTTGTTTCTTGCTTGACCTTGTACTTTGGCAGCCTGGCGCAGGCCGGGTGCTAAAAGAAAATAAAACTCACCAGCCACTTGTTCAAAATTGGTCAATGGAATTCGAAAAGAAAATGCCGAAATTAGAGTGTTTAAAAGCTCAGGAAAGCAAACGCGACATTCATTGTAAAATATTTCGTGTCATCCGTCCTCTTAAAACTATTTTTTTCTGTTGTATATGCTAATTGGTTGGGAGAAAGTTGGTAGAGTGCAGTTCACAATATTCTCTGTGGTTTGCAGCACAGCTGAACGACGTCTCTTTGAATCTTTTGGATCATAGACGGTCATTCGGCGAAAACTGTGCTATGGTGTGTGCGGTGAAAAACTAGGTGAACTGTTTTCCGAAGTTCCTCGTTTAAATTTGTTTAAATTTTTGAGAAAACAGTGTTTTGGACCCCTCCGTAATTTGTGTATTTGATACATTTCTTTTGCCACAAAATAAATTCACCTATTTACTTACGCTTCGAAACAAGTGCTAACCCATAAATTAAGGACAATTTTGCGTAGGTTTTCATATTTGTGTAATGTTCTTACAGTGTTATTTATCTTTAATAATCTATTACGTTTGTAAAAATGTGGATATTATTGCGATTCTGTTGTATTTCACAAAATACGTACGTGTCTGTAGTTCTAATTCATAATCTCTGATTCATCCTGTTTATCTTCTTTTCAGGCTTCTTGTCGGAGCGTCTCTGTATTTGACGTACAATGCAGAATCACAGTGAAAATATCAACTCGGAGTTCATTGCGAAAAGCGCAGTAGATTATGCTCCAAACGATTCTGATTCTCGCAATAATCAGAAAGTGCAAGGTAATGCAGCCAGTAGTGATTTCATTTTAAATGAGCTGACGTCGAATGTGTCAAATGCTGAAGAGGAAAATAATTTCTGTGATGTGAACGAAAAATCCAGTAACCAAGATCTGGAAGAAAGGGGGTCATGTAAATCTGAAAAAGATACGGACAGTACAAAAAATGTTGATGAAAAATCATCTGTTCGTAGTGATGTCATTCCAGAAGGTTCAAATGATAAATCAACTACTTTAGAAAATGAAGAAAATGATGAATGGATGGATATTTTAGGTAGTGGCCAATTGAAGCGAAAAGTAAGTAAAAGTTTACTGACTCCATCAACTTACAATACTTTTGTTTGAAAATTGATAATTGTCTTTATTGCTTCATTTAGATTGTGAAACGAGCTGAGAATACATTTCGACCTCAAAGTTCTTTTATATGTGAAATAAATCTTGAAGGACAATTAGAGGATGGAACAATAGTTGATAAATTTGAACATCGGAAAATTCAAGTAGGGGATGCTGAGGTTTGTATGCTCATTATTAAAGTGAATGAATTTTTTAAAAAAATTTGTACATTTTCTTTTTAGAATGTGTTGTATGGTTTATATTACTTATGTTGAGGCAGTAAGGAGTGGTTTTAACTTGACAATAAAGGGAATTGTGGTTGGCAACCCCCCCCACTTCATTCCAGAGGCAGTTTCTGATTTGGTTGCAAGTTCGTACAATGATTCATTTGCATCTTTGATTTCTTTCATTGATTTTCAAATTCTTTCACAGGTTACTTAAAATTACTGATACTGAGTTAGTACTGTTTATCCTAAAGCATTTTTATTTATTGAGTAATGAGCCCCTTAAAGCTTCCCAGCCTTCTCCATTTTGCATTGTTCTTAGTTGACAGTGCATGCATGTATAGTGTTTTTGTTATTGTTGTTGCTGAATACATTGTTTATAGCATTGCTAATAATATTCCAGAAAGTATAAATAGAAAATTGATTAACTAGACAAATTATATGGGCTGATGAAAATATGAACACGAATATTTGTACAACTCATTGTTTATTCACCATCTTCAGTGGCTCATAGCTAGTAAGCTTGTAATCAGGTCACAACTCTGGGTTCAATTTCCAAATATAACCAAATTTAGTCTCCACTTATTACTCGCATGTCCCAGTTTGTTTAGCTGTGTCACAATGTGAAAGCTTCTCTCGCATAAAGAATTCCAAATATATGGTATAAAGGGTTGCGTCCCCCTTTCTACTCTTCACCTTAGCCTATAATTGCACCATAGGTTGGGACTTCATCACAGAGCTTAGCTTCACAAGGCTTTAGTGCCAAAGTACATACAGACAGAAAATACACTGTTTCATTATCTCTCAAAAAAGGAACACTTTCTGTTACCATGTTATTGAGTTGTGTTGGGATTCAAATGAAAATAGCGGTTTTGGGATTCTCTTTCGTTAAAAGTTTTATAGGCTGTAACTGCAATTGCCTGAAAGTTGTATTATTAACCATTACTGCTTGTCCACGGAATTACCATCAAACTGAAAAATGTCTTGTTTCCAATTTAAAATATTGCATCAAAATCTGTGGATAAAGTCACCCAAATTTTAATGTTACTGGGAGTTTTAATTGACTTTGATTTAATATTACAATTCAGGAAGTGCTTTTATACAGTCAATCTCAGAGGGGGTGTTAAAATTGCTGCTAAAATGGGGGAAGGGTTTAAAATTTTCAATTATGCAAATTATTTTTTTTCAGTGACTTATAACTAAAACCAAAGGCAAAGTTCAGAGGAAATGCCTAGTACTGCTATTACATGAAAGAAAGAAATGAAAATAACAATGTTTTACTTAAAAATTGTTACTTATCGATTTTGTTGTCATGCAGAATCATTAATTCGCCTTTGTTATCTTACTGGGTTAGATTATATCATCCAAATCGAAGAAGACAATATAACTCAGGTTTGCAGTTTGTGAAATAAAATCTGATTCAACATAAGAGCTTTGGTTTTAGATCTTCTGATTCCTTTAATTATGATTTAATATTTGTGCGATAAAAAATATTAACAAGCCTCTTTATATTATTTTTGTTTTCATAATTCTTATCAATGGTCTTTGTATCAAGAAGCTAATTGGTGATGATTCTAATTACTTACGAACATATTTTCATGCAAATGCTATTTTTCTGGGAGAAGATATGTTCATTTAATAATTGTTTTTTGAGTTTGCATCAAATTCTGAATGCTTTACAGTTTTTAGTTTACATATTGTGGTACATTTGCTATTTCACCAATTACTGCATATTTGGTACATTATTATATATTTACATGTCGAAACAAAATAATTCAAATATGAGTTTACAAATAAATGTCTGTGGAATCATCATTGTAAGAAAAAAGTATTACTGTGTTCCTCTGACATCCAGACCTTTGCCAAATTTACCTTCTGCTTCTTCGAGATTGCATACTTAGTATCAAAGAAGAAGAATATTTGCAAGGCAGAAGTAATTACAATCACATATTTGCTCACATTTCATAGAGACCATGCGTCACATGATAGAATCCTGACAAACTTTATCTTGTCATGCGTTTTGCACTCTGCTGAGATATATACACATCTGTATCAGAGAAGCAAAATTCAGAAAGCATTCATGAAACCCTGCCCGCTCAAGCTCAGTAAGAATACTCGTTTAGATTGTAATGCGATCAATCTGAGGCAGTTGTTTTCAATAAATTGAGTTCAGTTACAATATTAGATGAATGTTGTTTCTAGGCACTATGTAGATCATTTGTACCATAAGTGTGGTGCATGCTATATTCCCAGGGGTGACAGTGTTCTTTCCCTGCTGAAACGAGAATTTTGGTGACGGCCTACTTATAGGTGGGGTTGAAGTTGACCTAGCAAACTAGCTGGTCGCAAAAATCAGCCAGCTTTTGAACTCTAGAACCTCCTGGTGGGCATTGCTGCAGAGGCAATGTTTACAAAGGGGAGAATTCTAGCAGACTGTATCCCACTTCCTCTGATTCATCACCAGCTCTGCAGCGAGTCTGTTCACATGCTTCTTTTGTAAACAATGTGTGTTTTCCATACATGTTTTATGTTTCATTTAAAACTGAAATTGTGGTGAAGATGTGTGCTCAATTACTTCTTTAGAGAGAGAGAACATTTGTTCTGCTGCCCCATTTTGATATTTGATTTGCATACTTCTGAACAAATAAATGAATATTTTTTATTGTAATAAATTCAGTTCCCAACTAATTACAGTTAACAGAACTTCATGAACCTGAGGCCATGATTATTCTAAAATTCTTTTTCGATGATCATCATAATCTGTTTTATTAGTCATCTAATATTTGTTTTATGATTATGACTACACTAGTTTATCAGGGTCACCACTGTTTGAAAAACTTGGAAAACCTGGAAAAATCGGAGAATTTTATTGCGCTGGAAAAGTAGGTAAAATCGAGGAATTAGTGGAAGAATCACTAGAAGTCGGGGAATATTTTGAAAAGATTTTAAAATGAGATGTTATTCCTTAAAAACATTAGTACATCTATGTTTTTTACTCAATTTTTATTTTGTGAGGGTGAAACCAGACAGGAGAACAATTAGTGTCAGAGTACTTTATCATTTTATTAATGTAGTGTGATATAAGGAATGTTGGGGAAAGAAAAAACACGGAATAACATCACAGAGGTGAAGTATGATTATTAGTAGGATGAGGAACCTGATGAAGGAGGAAATTTCGAAACATTCGCACAACTAATTGTTTCATTAATGACCAATCCCATGAACCAATTTTATTTTATTATTCATCAATGGTCGTGATTCTACAATTTTGACAATACCCTCCAGTAGTTTTCGAAAGCTATATTATTTAAAATACAACCTTATTCGTCAAGCATTATTTTTCATTCATCATTGTATTTATGACTTCTTTTTTCAGTACAACCCACTCTTGGTGTACAATGTGTTTCCGAGAAAGAAAGTCACTGTTGTGAAGAATGAAATTCTGTTAAATTATTTTATTGTTTTTATCCTTCCTCTGTGTACCGACATAGTCTATGAAAATTAATTTTATACTGTAGCACTGTTAACTCTGTGTAATCCCTGCGAATATTATTCTCACTTGCAAAGACATGTGGGGTTATTTTCAGTTACTTTACTCTGCCAATGTGTAAATAAATTAAAATCATAGATTCTTTGTCTTGAATTTTTTCTAACATCTACATTAGAATGTATTACAATAAATTGTGCCCTCTGAGGCCAATCTTTGAATTTTGCCCTTAAAAATTGTTTGTAATGTTTTGGAAGAAAGAAAGAAAATTCTGATTACTGAAATGATGATACCCCTACAATCAAGTTAAGTGATAAAAAAATTTAAGAACTTCAGAGTGATTTGATAACGTGCTTATAATAAATATTTCATGACAAAATTTTTCTCTCCAAATAATGTATTCAGTCTTCACAGTATTTTTTAATGTGTAATGGTATTTAGACTTGCAGAGAACATTATCGTATTCTAGTTTTTTTAAACGTGAGTTCTAAAGAAGATACGAAATCTTAGAATCCAGTAAAGAAATAATGGCAAATTCATGAACTTATTGCAATCCGTGAAAAGTATCTAGTAAAGAAATAAATGAAAATTCATAAACTTATTGCAATCCCTGAAAAGTAGCTGAAAATAAATACCTCCTGACTAATGGCTTCGTTTCTTTAATGAGCATGAGCTTGATATTTGTGAACAGTAACCCAGTGGATCCGTGCTCACACAAGTCTTTGTGTGTGCTCCGCATTTATCTTGGCCACATAATTCTATTATTTAATAAATATTCAGAATCTTGTGCATTTTTGTGATATTTTTTCAAAAGTAGTTGTAAATTTATATATGCTACATAACAGAATAAAGAATTGCTTTAAGCGGAATATTTTAATAAAATTATGTAAAAGTTTAGAGGATTTCTTTGCGAGATTAAATGAAACTTAGTTCCGATATTTTTTTTCTACTTTTCTACAGAGAATAATGCTAATTAATTTTTGAGAGATGATACGTTTCATAGAAGCATAATTTTGCACTCTGAGAAACTTTCAGACCTTGATTTTACAATCTTTTAAAGTCCACAGTTGTTCCTTGTGAATGTCACTCCCATTGGTACTTCGTTTGAAATGTAGATGAATGCTTCTAGGACACTTTGACATTAAGAACCACTGAAATCCTTTTTAAGTAGTTAATGTCGCTTTAGTGTGTGACAAAATGTTTGTAATGTTTTGCATTTTCTTTATAATTATATATCTTAGTTTGTGGTATAATGTGAAGTCTCATTGTATTAATTTATCATGTGAAATTTGTGTTACTTTTTTTTCTGTTAATATTGTAGCTAATACAAGGATTAGACTTAACACTTCCATTGATGGATGTTGGCGAGGAATGCTTGGTGGAAGTAGCTCCTAGATTTGCATATGGGACTCAAGGACGAGCTCCTGATATACCTCCAAATTCAAAAATTACGTATAGAATTGAATTATTAAGTGCTGAACCAGAACCTGAATTAGAAACAATTCCTATTGCCGAAAGGAAGCGAATAGGGTATGCATTTTTGCTTGGGTATAATGAAGTCGTAGATGAACAATTGGTATTTATTCTGTTTCATATTTCAGAAATGAGAAAAGAGAACGAGGAAATTGGTGGTATGCTCGCCAAGATTATACCTTTGCGATTCAGTGTTACAGACGAGCCCTAGAGTTCTTGGATGATGTAGAAGGGGGTATAAGTCACTTGCCCAAAGAAGAGGATCAGGTAATGACAATTTTACTGTAGTATTTGGGGTAGTTTTATTCAACAACTAGCTTCCTCAAGAGTACGGATGGGTTCACTTTCAATTTTCCTCGCACACTCCTAATTACATTTACATTTATTTAGTAACAACTTTACAAAGATTTTGGCCGTAAATTTTACAATTCACATCACAATCTCTTCGTTTCTTAAAATTTGTTTTCATCTTTAGATCTCTATACCTCACAGAGATTTTAATTTCTCCATATACATTTTGCCATGCTTCCTAATATTTTAGTTTGTAATTTCAAACTTCATCTTGCATTCTGTTTACTTCTGCCTCCACACATAACATTTCTCATAAAACTTCTTTCTATTCCAATCTCTTCCTAATTTCTCCTTCCTTAATTTCCTTCCAACACACTTGCCATCTCATTCTCACCTCGTTTTTCTGATTTTCCTTCTAATTTCATAATTTTTCTACTTGCTTTCAATCTTTACTTCCACTCATCCATGTCATCTTTCAATGCTTTTATAGCTATACCATCATCTTCTCCACATATCCTCTTAATTTTTTCTTTATCTCTGCTTCTTCCCAGTTTTCTTTACCTCTCTTTGTCAACATCTCCTTTGTTCGTACTTTTTCCTTTTCTCTTTTCTTCATTTCCATGCTTCCTTTCTATTTCAGTGACACAGGCAAGTGCCTGTGTTGAGTACCTCCAAGTGCCAAGTGCCCTATATCCTGATCCCACTTTCTCCTACACCATCATTTCTCTTATTTATTTCCACACTCCTGTGTTACTACATAGTAGTTACTTCTTCCTCTTGGCATATCTCTCACCCCTTCCTAGACTCGCATTGAACAACCATTTACTACAAATCAGCCTCCCTCTAATCTTTTACCTTCTTTATGGTTTTATCCCTTGACTTCCTCTTCCTCCACCGTGACCCTCCATTCTTCTCTTCCCATTCCCTCTTGTTAAAATCCTCTCCAAAAATTATATGCATACTTTCATTCATTATTTTCCTCGTCCATTGAAAGCTTGTTCCCTTCTCTTGATATTTACCATACTAATAATTCACTGTTGAGTCTTCCATTTGTACTCTCCTTTCCGTAACTCTTTTTATTTTCCTAACACCAGCCCCTTTGCAGCAGCTGCCTGTATGCTATGAGTTAAATATGAGTTTGTACTTACAAATTCAGTAGGCTTATTTGTAGGATTATCACTATTCCTCAGAAATATGTTTTCAGAGATTATCTGACGAGCTACAAAACCTTTTTGAAGATCGCCTAAAAGTGTACAACAATCTTGCTGCTGCTCAAATGAAAATCAAAGCTTATGACACTGCATTGCAGTCAGTTGAAAATGTACTCCATTGCCAACCAAAAAATGTCAAAGCTCTTTTCCGGAAAGGAAAGGTATTGGAAAATATTTTAACATTTTATTATTTATAATTATTGTATATTTTGTTTTGACTGTTCAAAGAATTGACTGCCTCAGCAAGGAATTGAATCCGAATCTCCCAGTATGTCAGGGGTTATATATGTGGGATTTTGGTGGTAGTTGACAATTGTGAAAGGGACAATTATTCCCACATAATAGTTAACCTTCCATGTGTGACCAGGTAGTGAAATGAATAGTGAGCTGTTGTCTCCTTACGGCTGTATGAAGAGCAGATTGTTGATAGATCAAGTGGTTACAGGCTCCCTTGTCAGCAGGGGCAGTCAGTTCTCAGAACAGTTAAAACATAATAGTTTATAACAACATACTGCTTAAATACTTCTGTAGTAGCTGTGGATTTGCAATAATAATGGACAATAATTGTCATTATAGTTAAGTCAATATAGTTGACAAATATTCCCATGTAATTATTGAACTTTTAACCTTGACTGAGTGGGCATAGTATATTATTTTATTCCTTTTTTACATTACTGGTATTTTTGTAATATTTCTTAATTAAATACCATACAATCTCCTCTAAGAGAAAAAACTGCGAGTGGTAGATTGTGTTATAAGGAACCACTTCTGTTGATTTTATGTTACCGTATGTTCGTGATTTATCAAATTTTTGTTCATTTAATAAAATTTCCAAAATGTTACACTATAAAATTGTGATTTTTAACCATTAAATAAAGCGACACGACGTTGCATGGACTCGAGTAATGTCTGAAGTGGTACGTTGCAAGGCATCCCGGATATGCACAATAATGTTCATGTCCGGTGATTTTGGTGGCCAGTTGAAGTGTTTAAAGTCAGAAGAGTGTTCCTGGGGCCACTCTAGCAATTCTGGACGTGTGGGCTATCGCATTGTCTTGCTGGAATTACCAATGTTCGTCGGGATGCACAACGGACGTGAATGGGCGCAGGTGATTAGACAGGATGCGTACGTACATGTCACTTGTCAAAGACATATCAGGGGTTCCATATAACAGCATACGCCCTATACTGCCATAGAGGCCCCACCAGTTTGAACAGTCCCCTGTTGACATGCAGGGTCCATGGTTCCGAGAGGTCGCCATAGTCGTACACGTCCATCCGCTCGAAAGAATGCAAAACGAGACTCGTCATACCACGCTACGTGTTTTCAGTCATCAACAGTCCAATCTAGGTGTTGACGGGTCCAGGCGAGGTGTAAAGCTCTGTGACGTACAGTCACGAAGAGTACACGAGTGGGCCTTCGGCTCCGAAACCCTATATCGATAATGTCTCATTGAATGGTTTACACACTGACACTTGTTGATGTCCCAGCATTCAAATTTGCAGCAATTTGCGGAAGGGTTGCGCCATACGTATTCTCCTCAGTCGTCGTCGGCCCTGTTCTTGCACGATCTTTTTGCGGCAGCAATGGTGCCCGAGGTTTGATGTTTTATCGGATTCCCGATATTCACTGTACACTCGTGAAATGGTCGTACGGGACCAAATTTCATCGCGCCCTCGAAGATGCTCTGCCCCATCTCTTGCGCCGACTATAACATCACGTTCAAACTCACTTAAATAACCTGCCAGTGTAGCAGCAGTAACCGATCTAACAATTGTGCCAGACTCGTATAGTCGTTGCCGACCGGTGCGTCGTATTCTGATTGGTTCCAGATATATTTATTTCTATGCGCTTGGCTGGACCACTTTTTTGGTTCTTCCGTGTACAATAAGGTCGGTGTCATATAGCATCAGTGTATAATAACCTTAATAACCTGTATAATTGACACTAGCCCAATTAGTTTTTATTTCTTAAAAATACCACCATGCATTGTAACAGCGATGAAATTTGAGATCTTCATTGTTGAACGGCTACATGATGGGATAGAGAAGATAAGGCGACTTTATTTGCTTAACTTTAGTGTTTCTAGGTTATCGATGTTCAATAAAATTGAGTATTCAACTTTATTAAAACCAGGAAGAATGTATACACAGATATTCATAAGGCAATGATATCGTACTTTCGAATACATTCATGAAGCAATATATTGGATGGCCTTCAGTTCTGGATGTTAAATTTGTATGTGAAATTCGTCCATTGTTATTTATCGATCCCGCGCTGTTGCCGACACCGCTGCCGATGATTAGTATTATTTATTCACTTTATTTTTTTAAAAGCTTTCTCCCATACTACGTATGCAGTATGTTTTAAGATTAAAATGTGTTCGTGAATACACTGAATTTAATGCTAGAAATATATTTTCAATTTAATTTTGAAATAAAAAATTCCATTTTCAGTCTTCGTTTATTTATGAGATATTTGAAGTGTAAGAAAGGCAGAAATCGTGACATATTAAATAACGGTGACATTAAAATGTAGCGAGAAAGTGTGTTCTGTTTTTAGCACATCTAGTTTCTTTAATTATTTCCCACGAATAGAACTAGAAACACTTAAATGAATGGCACCAGTAAAATAAAACCGGTAAACCAATAAAATCTTGGAGTAATTTTTATTCCATTAATGCACGATTCCTTCATTTCAAGCCTTACAAAAATTTTAAACACATTTACCTTGTAACTTCATTTTTGAGTAGAGAAATTTCGAAAACTAAATTTTATTGTATAAAGGAGTCAAAAATGTTTTATCAGAGCCAGAAGGTGTGAGCAAGGGCTGTCAGTTGCCAATCTGTGGAAATCATTATCAGTAACTGCAATTCTTGAGTAGATGTCAACATTTTTATTAGTCAAGTTGCAATTATGTGAAATTTTCTGAGCATCTATTCTGGTGTTCATTTTATTTAATGTGTGCAGTTTCAGTTTGAGATTTATTAAATCTATAATTAGATGTTTCATGTATTGTATTTAATTCAGATTTTGGCAGCAAAAGGAGACAATGCATCTGCTGTAGCAGTACTCAGGTCTGCCAGCCAACTTGAGCCTGATAACAAAATTATAAAGCAAGAATTGCTTCGGCTAGTGTCCCTACGTAATGAGGATTCAAAGAATGAAAGAAATCTCTACAAAAAGATGTTAGGGCAGGAGAAGAGTACAGCTAGTAGTACCAAAGGATCTTCTAAGGTACAGCATGTTTATTATGTTAGTAGTTAATATGATTTTTGAAGTTATCAAAATGTAACTTTTGCTTTTAATATAATACTAATAATATAATTTCAGATTATTTTAATCAATATCTTGAATCTATTGCAGTCTTATCAGATTCGTTGGGGTATTGTTTTTGGAAGTGTAGCTGCAGTTGTAGCAGGCATGGTGGCATATCGTTACAAGTTCCTCTAACGGAGATGCAAAAATTATTTACACAAGGAAAATCTGAACTTGGTTTAGTGAGCCAGTGTCATTCCTAGTGCATAAAGCTGCTATATATAGCTCATTTTTACAATTGCATTGACTTCTCAGAAATTTATATTGTTGATATTGTTATAAATATAGGTATTGTAAATGAATTGTTTTGTGTATTATTATTTACCTTACTTTGTACATTTTTTACTAAAGTGTGTATTGAGTCATGTCATAGTGTATATTACATTTTCAAAGCTGCATCATTTGGTGGCAGTGCATCTATAGTAATGTTTATTTGGGAATGGTTTGTAGACACAGTAGGTTATGACCAATATTGGTATAACCTCTGAAAGTATGCAATATATTTATTAAATTGGAGACTGATTTTGATTTCTGTATTTGTTTTAATCTCCTTACTAATCCTGTTCTATCATGTTGACTCTTTAAACTCTTAAGATAATGTCTAAATAATTCCATAATTCAGAACTGAAGTTCAGTTCAATTATTCTTGGGTAATGTTGAAAATGTTGGTAGGTTGATCATTTTGAAAGAAATTTGTCTGCTGCATCATTTTTAAAATTGCGTTAATCTACTGGGAATTTAGGGTCCCTCAGATTTCATGTATGTAGAAAAGTTAATGCTTGTTCAATTAATGCAGTATTTATTAGCATCTACACATATTTGGTTTTAAAGAACCAAAACTACAAAATTGGAAAAAGACTAATACTATGGTGAGTTCAGTTTTAGAAGGGAAACATGATTTTCCAGTATTTTGATATTGTCTTTTTTTTTATGTGGGGCATTTCATGCCAAATTAAATATTTCTGAGAAAAGTTTAAACTCTCATTTTTAAAAATATTCTTGATATTTTTTTTTCTTTCATGGACAAAATAATGAGACCTCTTGTTTTTTAAAATTTCTGAATAGTTTTCTGTGAAGTTATGATTTACCAAAATATAGTAGAAATAGATCAATTGCGGCACATAGTGCAAGTTTTGTTGAAATAAAAAAAGTATATTAATTCAAAGAGCTTAAATAATATTTTATTGTAAAAGTAATTCAAATTTTGGTTGTTTAATATGAATTGTTTATGAGAATTGGCATATGGGAAATAAAATCATTGAAGTATTATTTTCATACAGTGTACCACAAGCGTCTTTGCTAAGAATTTGAAACTATAATCTATTTTAAATCCTCTACAGAAATGCATATAATTCGGGTTGAAAAAACCATTGACTGCAATGAAAATTTTTGTTCTTGAGTACATTTGAATCCGCGCTATGAAAAATTCCATGTCAAATCGCATAAAGTTTAGGAAAACAACCTTGATGTCCTAGATTATTAAACTTTTTTCTATGAAGGGTAAATGTGGGTATTGTAAAGCTCCGAGTGTGAGATAGCAGGGAGAGTGCTGCTTGGAGACCTTCAAAATCTGTTAAATATGAGGCCCCACAAAATTACTCGAAAAATTATCTAACAAATGGCAAAATGCATGTCATTAGATTCGCCTTTTTATACTTGTCATGACAGACTAAAAGAATGTATATTTGCATTTGAAAAAACAGTTACCTCAATATCTCGTAAAATACAGGTGATAAAATCAAAACGAATACATCTATTATTACGTCCATTCCCACATACACTTTCGTGAAAACTGCTTTTCTATACCGGGGTGCGAAAGAGAAATTCTTACAAGAACCAAACATGTCCACAATTCTATATTTTGAGATATTTTTCCAAGTTATGCCATATAACTGACGCTATCTACTGGGATATTTCCTTTCGGCAAGTGACAGCCTATTGTAAGACACAAGGCGGGAAAAATCATAAATTCATTCCGAGTGCTATTAAGTTTTTGTTGCCTCCTGAAAATGTTAAATTTGGACTAGATTGGTTGTAAGAAACCCTTAACACACACAAATACTACTAAATACACGTTGCGTAACTGTTCCATTCTGCTACGTGTGAACATGTTACAAATGCTACGAGTAAGTATGTGCTATGTTATGACACTGCAAGTTTGTTGAGAGATAAACGCATGAAAATAATGTATGAATAATCTTTCGTTCCCGTGGGAACATGAATCCAAGAGGTATAAACAAATCGCCAGTGTATTTCGTTTCCGCATTTCGCAAGATCCGGATGGCCGAGGTCGCTAAGGCAGTAGTGGCCTAGAGATCTCGGACCGAAGGATCGTGGGTTGGAGTCCCGCCTCGCATATGGTTATATTGTGTTGGTTCTTTCACCCCCTATCATATCGTGTCATCCTCACAGTTACCAGCAATAGTAGTCGTTAATAAACTAGTAGTTGATGCGACCTTAAAAAAAAAATTGCCTTGCTCGTGCGTCATTTCGTCCTCCGACGAAGCCCGCGCGCAAACACCGCCGCCTGCCCCTTCCCTTCCGGCCTCTCCAGGGCGAACTGCTTGCGCGGCCCTTCTGGAGGACTGTGACGTCAGAGGCGCCCTTCGGTCCTGCAACTGCAGCGCTCTGCGCCCTCTCACTGTGGCAACACTCTCCATCATGTTCGCCTAACACGCTGCAATCGACCTCCCCCCCCCCATCCTGGCCTCTCATACTGGAACAAACAGGAATAGCACGCAATGGTGGCTTTCTTTTAATTTTTTAATTGGCCAACTGCATATCGCATTAAGGGTAAGGAACTCCTGCTCATGCAGGGAATTATTAATTCTTCTTTAATGATGGGATTATGAACGGTGAAGGGTCGATCACAAATACATCCATACTCGAGGTGGGAATCGAACTCGCGATCCTTCGACCCGAGATCGCCACGACACGAGTTTGTTTCCGTGCTCATCAACTGTTAAGGTGATTACTCTTTACCAGGTTTTCCCAGATATCTCCCACAAGCTGGGCACAGACCTAGCCGGGGCAAATTCTAACCCGACTTGACTCCGAACATGTGTGGTCTTGTAGTGGATGTGTGAGTGTGTTACTAAGGAGACGTGACAAGGAAGAGGAAGGGAAGATTGCGCGCGGTCCGTGGTCTGTTTATTAGGGTACAGCATTCGTCTGGGGTTGATCGGAGAAACTAAGCAAAACCGCCAATCAGCGCAGCCGACCACTAGAATTCTCCTCGAGACATTAGCTGAATTCGAGCTAGCTATGAAGCTAGTGTTGAAAATCCTGTCTCCGTCGAAACTCGAACCCTAGGACCTCCCAATCACAGGCATTGCGGTAACCCTAAGTTGGTTCCACCAATCAGAGCAACAAACTCCCCCAATCAGAGGCTGCATTTCACCTAGTATGGCAATGTGCAATGCAAAATGTAGTGTAACGAATTTTGCATCATATGCCGGGATTCGCTGATCGGATTGCGTCATCTGCCAGCGCCCCCCGTACTGGACGGTTCCCGGTTTGTCGCGTAGAAGTATGAAGCAAGTTCCGGATAGGACCAGACGGATACCAGCCAGGTCTAAATTCGCCGCTGCCGGCGGCCGCGATGCAGTCAGTGAGTATGCAGTCTGTCGGAAGTGGAAGCTGAGCTGTGAAGTGTGTATTGCGGTGAACAGCAGTCTGAAGTGGAAGCTGAGCTGTGAAGAGTGTATGGAGGTAGAGCAGTGCAGAGGACCCTGATCAGCGCCGTGAATTGTGGCCAGTACATCGGACAGTGCGATAGTGTAGAAGAAGTGAGCAGTGTAAATAAATAAAAAATAAGTGAATCGTGTGTTAGGAAATAACCAAGTGAAGACCACAAGGACTGTGCAACCTATGTGTAAATAAATCTAGTATTTTAGTGTATCATTAAAACAAAACGAAATAAACGTCTTTGTTAAAATATTACCTGTGTTTTAATTCACCACTAAGAAAGGTTACAGTATTTTTTGACCCTGTGTTTCTTCTTGGGGGGACGGGAGGCGCGCTGTGGAAGCCGGGCGCTCTCGTCCAGAGGCGCGGGCTGCCCCCGAAATGGGATATTGCGCTTTAACAATAACAGAGCGCCGCTGCTTCGTTCTGGAGGGCGCTTGAGCGGGACGGCGGAGAGCGCGCGGCGCAGGATGTGGCGCGGCGAGGCCGGTAGTCGAGGTGCCTGAAGACGGGTGCTGTGCTGGGTGCGGAAGTAGTTGAGGTCGGGGTTGAGTATGACGAGGTTGGAAGCAAGGAGGAAAGCGGGTGAGCGGGAGCGTATTCGACGGCGTGGCGGGTGGTTGGGAACCAGAGGCCCTGCTTTCGGTCGTCTTGAAGAGGCGCACGTGAGCTTGGTAGTGGTCGGGGCTGGGAGGAGGCGGTGGAGTGAGTGCGAGGCCGGACGATGGGTTGAAAACGGACCAGGAGAGAAGGTCGTGAGTGTTGGGTATGAACGGGTTGGGAGGGCTAGGAACGGGGAGAAAGCAGAGCGGGAGCGTATTTGGTACCGGGCGCGGGGCGGGCTGGTATGGTGCGGGCGTGCGTGGCTGGGGCGGACGGGGCGAGGCCGGGGCTTGGGCGTTGGAACGAACTGCGATAGAGGCGGGCGGGGCGGGCTGGACAAGGTGTGGCGGCGCCGGCAGAAGCCGGCGCGGGTCGTGCCCGGGAAGGCGTAGAGTTTGGGAGCGTCGGAGGGCCGCTGCTTATCTTGAGAAGCGCGGAGCTGGGAGGGTGCGGGGCTGGGAGAGGCGGGCAGTAGGGCGAGACCGGAGCGGAGATGGTGAAAACGACCAGGAGGAGAGGTCGGGGTTGGGTATGACGGGTTGGGGGCGGCCGGCGGCGAGGTGGGTTGGGCTGTGGCGGGGAGAGGGGGTCGGGCGATCGAGGCTGGCGAGGATCGTGGCGGCTGGCAAGGTGGAATGGCGTGCATTGGGCTTTTGCCTTGTATTGTGAATTATTAAAGCACTCTTGAGTGGCGAGAGGCGTACTCGCGCCGCGTGGTGGGCCATGGCAGGGAGCTTCAGGCAGAGGCCGGGCGAATCTCGGCGCGGGCTGGGACGACGGACAACACAACGGTTGGTGGGCGTGGTGGGGCCGGGACGAAGGCACGAGCGAGGAGGTGGCACGACCCGGCGAGTGCGGGGTTCGGCCGAGCAGCAGAGCGGGGTGGGCTGGGATGAGGCGGTCGGGGGCGGCCCGGGGCAGGTGGGGCGTTGGCGGCTGAGACGGGCCTGGGGCGGACGCGGGCGAGGCGTGCGGGTGGGTCGAGGCTGAGCGCGGCGGGACGGCCCGCGAGTAAGGGTGGGTGCGTGGCGGTCTGCTGGGCGGACCTGGGAGATGGTCGTGACGGGGCTGCGGCGGGCGGGACGAAGGCGGGAGGGTGGCGCGGACCCGGGCGAAGCGGGGCGCCGAGCAGGAGAGGGCGGGGTGAGAGCTGGGATGAGCGGCGGCGGGGGCGGCCCGGGGAGTGTGGCTGGCGGGCTGAGACGGGGCTGGCGACCGTGGCGAGCGTGGCGGGGTCGGGCGAGGCTGAGCGCCGGCGGGACGCGCGCGGGAAGGGTGGTGCGTGGCGAGCTGCGGCGGCGCGCGGGCCGTAGCGGGAGGGGTGGTCGGCGACACCGGGCGACGGGCGGGGTCCCGAGGGCGAGAGGACGAGGGATCCACTGTGATGGTGGGCTGGGATGAGTCGCGGGGCGGGGCGGCCGCGGGGCGGAGGTGGGGCGTGGCGGGCCTGAGACGGCTGGGGGGGCGCGGACCGGGCCGCGAGGCGTGGCGGGGTGGGCGAGGTCATAAGGGAGGGACGAGCGCGGCGGGACGGCCCGGGGTTAAGGGTGGGCGTGCGGCCTGCGCGCGGGCCGCAGGCGAAGCGCGCGGGAGGGTGGGCTGGACCCGGGCGAGGCGTTGGTCGGCCGAGGCAGGGAGAGGCGGGGTGGGCTGGGATGAGGGCCGGGCGGGGCGGCCCGGGTGGAGGGTGGGCGCGTGGCGGGCTGAGACGGGCTGGGGCGGCTCGGACGCAGCCGGGAGTGGTGGGCGCGAACCCGAGCAGGCGTCGGCTTCGGCAAGCAGGGAAGGCGGGTGGGCTGCGGATAGGCGGGCGGGGCGGCCCGTTGGGGGGTGGGGCGTGGCGGGCGTGGGTCGAGGTCTGAGCGCGGCGCGGCGGCGGCGGGGAAGATAGTGGTTGGGGCGGAAGGCCGCTGCTGTAATTCCTTGTCATAATTTTCGCGCCGGCGGCTTATCTTCGCCCGCAGGGGCGTCGAGTTTTATTTCTCCCCGTGCTCCCCTTTGCTCTTTTTCCTCCGTGCAATGAGGCTCTCCGGGATCTCGTCGCAGCGACTGGAGATGCGATGGAATTTGTTAACTTCACTCACGAATTATATGTTTTTATTTGCGGCTGAATACAAATTGTTGGTATAAAGTATTTTGCATACTAGTGTCGTTTTAAATGATATAATGATAATTTGATGTTTCATGAAGCGGGTTCTATAGAGTTCCGATATTTCTTTTTTAATAACATAGTAATAGTAGTGTGGTTTTCTATATTACACACAGTAAACTTATTCAGTGCCTAAATATGTAATTTTTAATTATATCTTCTTTAGATACATGATTATACTGTGAACCGAGCCGCACGAACATTTGCCACTTTGTAAATCACTGTTTTGAAATGAAAATAGCTTAATCCTGAATTCTAATGTTGAGCGGCCAGCTCCTGAACAGTATTTCACTCCCGATGTTGTGTGTAACTAATATAACTAAGCATTCAGACTTCATTCCACCGAAAATTAAATACTCTCTTCAATGTTATCATGGCATATTATTTCTGTTTCTATTTATTTTATT
Organism: Gryllus bimaculatus; assembly: GCA_017312745.1. Lineage (NCBI taxonomy): Eukaryota > Metazoa > Arthropoda > Insecta > Orthoptera > Gryllidae > Gryllus > Gryllus bimaculatus. The sequence continues at coordinate 741,093 of BOPP01000150.1, read as the reverse complement.
TAATTTTGCAAAGATTTGGGGTTACGTACCAACCGTGCTATGGAGTTAGGGGAACTCTGAAATGCTAAACCTACAAAAATGTGAAATAAGTTTCAAAAAGGTTTCATTTTGTAGAATACCGTTAAAGAAACATAATACGGGTACCATACAGAACTTAATCGGATAGCAATAAGCAAATATACTGATGGCAGTAGTATTACTTACAAAAGGTATAAAATTGCAGTACACTGGTAAAGATTTTATTTGTACTCGAGTGATCCAAATGAAAAGGTTTCTGAAGTGATTTTGGCCACACAGCGGGAATTAACAGATTGTGAATGCGGAATGGAGGTTAATTCTAGACGCATGGGATATTCCATGTCGAAAATAGGAAATTCAATATTCCGGGATCCACAGTACCAAGAGTATGACGATAATATCTAATTCCAGGCCGAACCACTTACTCCGGACAACGCTGTGGACGACAGACTTCACTTCATGCCCGAGAGCAGCGGCGTTTGCGTAGAGTTGTCATTGCTAATAGACAAGCAGCATTGCGTGAATTAACCGCAGAAATCAATGTGGGACGAATGAACGTGTCCGCAAAGAAAGTGTGGCGAAATTTAGCTTTAAAATCTACAGCGCCTTTCGTGGGCTTGTGACGATACTGATTGGACCCGAGACGACTGGAAAACGGTGGCTTGGTCAAAAGAGGTCCCATTTTCAGTAAGAGTTGATGTTAGGGTTCGATAAGAGTTGATGGTAAAGAGTTCGGTGAGAGTTGATGGTAGGGTTCGAGTGAGGTGCAGCCTTCACAAAGCAATTAACCCAAGTTGTCAACAAGACATTGTGCAACTGGTGGTGGCTCCATAATGGTGTGGGATGTTTTTACATGGAATGGACTAGGTCCTCTCGTCCAACTGAACCGATCATTGACTGGAAATGGTTATTATGTACAGCTACTTGGAGACCACTTACAGCCATTCATGGACTTCATGTTTCCAAACAAGGATGGAATTTTTATGGATGACAATCCGCCATCTCACCGAGCCACAATAGTTCGTGATTTGTTTTGCAACAAAATTCACGTTTGGTATGGATTGATTTATATTATGGAAATTAAGTTATAACCTGGCCATTATGATATTAAATTTCAAATAGAATGTGCTTCTGAAATTTGTTGGTAAAATGTGATAAATGCTCTCATAATAATTTTATGTAAAATACCCCATATGTTTACGATATAAAAATTTAGTTTGAAAAGAATCTTAAAGGGTTCAAGTGGCTTTTCTAAACACATGGGATCAATTTATGACAGGGGTGTTATCTCGTTAAAGTTTTTGTGTAAACTTAATGTGGAAATGTAGGATTTGAAATTACGTTAGACTGAAATCTAAAATATGAATAATTCACGAATTAACCGATTAATTCTCGATAAACGGATCATTTCGGGTAGTATTCGCCTAATTTGGCGTTAGCCACAAGGCCCTGATTAAAGTAAAGAGACTGCCCGAGTGTGAAGCATGTTGTGTGCGCGAGAAGTATTTTGGCACACAAACGCCTTGAAGATTATGCGTTGCACAGGCTCAAAGGTTGTTTTATGTAAATCGTGATGGATGAAGCCTCGTCGTCCCAACTCGGAAATGCGTAGCAAAGTTAAAGTTTTAACTAAGGTATACATTGCTGTTAAGTGAAGTTAGATCACACTGTATCTACTAAATAGAAATTTAGGACTGACACAGTGGAACTCGAAACTACATACTTTGTCTCTCTGATTCCGGATTATCACATATCTGTTGTTCCTCGTCACCGTAACGTATTTCACCAACTCGTGTAGGCTAATGTGTGTTTCCTCAGGCTTAAGTCCGAAGTAAGCTTCGAAGCTGTTCCTACTTCCGACTTTGTCCACCTATTTTGGATAATGTAAATACCGCTTGCTAATTAGAGAAATAGCGTGACGTGGGCATTCAATCTGAAGTGGAATATATCGTTTATGAATAAAATATGTATTTTACCTTTTGTAATATGTTTCATTAATTCTTTCCAATATATTTTACGCAAACATATTAATTTCGAAATTTTTTATTACAAATTTGTTTAGAACTCAAAGAATTTCTTAAATAACACGTGGGACGAGAGGAGCATGTTCTTTAAAGCGATTCATGAAAGTTTAAGAATTCGAAGGAAAGGACGTAGATCTAACCCTGAGAATAAGAAAGTTAGTGCTCTGAGCCACGTGGAGCGCTATGGTCTTGCGGGAGCGGTGGAAGGGGGTTGCCTCAGTCAGGGTGCGTGTGGGTTCATTTGAATAAAACTGCCATTTTATTATATTTGCGTTAAAATTCTGGACACCAACTTACGTTTGACTTTCAATATCGGGCGCGGTATCCCTGTAGGTCTGACGGAGCGGAGGGGAGGGGAAGGGAGATGGGGGACGGTAGGAGTCTCGGAGCGAACCGCGAGGATTTTTCTGTGAAGTTTACTGTTCGGGAATGTTGCCAACTTCGACTTTAAATTCGCTTCAATTTTTCTCCCACTTCCGCTCAAACTTTTCTGTCTCACTTCCACGTCAGGGACGTTTAAAAGTTTCGTGATATGTGATTTCAGCTTAACTACATAGTAATCAATATGTAATGACATGGGTGAAAATTCCATTTTATAATGATTATTTTATCACCCCGAACAGAAAGTATAGTAATGAACAAATTGTGAAAACGGTTAGTTTGAATGCCAGATAGATACTGATTTTCCACAAAATGTGATTTTTTATGAAAGAGCAGAGAGCGAAAGGAAGAATAAAATTACGACAACATTCTCTCACATTTCAATACTTCCTAAGTTGCAAAAGGAAAGAGATAGAGATAGAGATAGAGATAAAGATAGATAGATAGATAGATAGATAGAGAGAGAGAGAGAGAGAGAGAGAGAGAGAGAGAGAGAGAGAGAGAGAGAGACCAAAGGAGAATGTGTAAGATACTAGATTGTAGGAGTAATTATAGAGAAGGAAGAGAGAGACAGGCCACAGAGGAAAGGGAAAAAAAAACAGGGATGGTGCAAGAACTCTGTAAATAAAACACATACTTTTTCACGGATGAAATATTGAATTTGAACGGAAAACAAGACAATACAATGATCACAATTCGAAAAGTCTTCCACAACAGAGAAAGCATGAGCAGTGAGGAAAAACACTGTATCAAGACTGTGGTTTTCGAATTCTTAGTTTCAGAAGTTGGCTGTTCTGATCGGAAATTGCAGATGGCGCCCTATAGCATATGTAGTTACTATTCTTACGAGCCTGGGTCCAAAGAGTATTAGAAACATGTTGATAGCATAGTTGACTTAATAGCATAATTTATAGCAATAAAAAAGCAAAACATATATGTATTTTTCCAAAAAATCCAAGAAAAATACAAAATATGTAAAATAAAAAAATAATTACACCGGCTTAAGTGGTTCAGAGTATTAACTGATGTCACTGCTGGACCTGAGACCGGGAGGTCCTAGTGTCCGAATCCCGTCAGTGGATAGATTTTCGGCACTAGCCGCGTAGCTAGGTCGAATTCAGCCGCTTTTTTAGATCTCTAGCGTCCGACTGCTCTGAACGGTAGTTTTTGTAGTTTCTCCGGTCAACACCAGGAAAATGTCGGAGCAGTACTCTAACAAACGGGCCACTGACCGCGCACGATCTTTCCTTCATCTTCCTTGTCTTATCCTCACCCCTTACTTATACACACAAACACACACACATGCACTACAGCACCACACATGTCTGGAGACCAGTAGAGGGAGATACCTGGCTGGGGAAAACGTTAGTCACGAGTGTGTCGGCGTCAGATTTCATCATCTAGCGAGGAAAATTCCGCCGTCTTCCGAGAAAAAACATGCACTACACTTACTGGTCTAATGAACACAGCAGTTGATGCGCCAGGAAACACGAAATAATCATTCAATCAAAAAATCATTATAATAATTAAAACTGCACCCTACAATAGTTTTTAAGCTTCCGATCAGAAGATGTCGCTCTTAAAATTCGCCAGGTCCTTAAATGGTTTTGAAGTGGCTGAAAGAGAGTTTTACCTCTACAGAAGTAATTGGAACGCTAGCGTTGAGCGCATAATACGAGTTTCGTTCGAATAAGTACGCAATAGAATGCCTTTCACGAGGAACTGGAGCGCAAATGAACAGTTGCACCATGTAGCCAGTGTTAAATCTCGGAGAGGGGTGCCGTTAACTGGAACATACCCCTTCATAAATCTAACAATGCAATTAGACCTGCAAAACTGTCAGAGTTAGATGGCGTTATGCATGAGATATATACAAGATGAGCAAGCACGTAGTTGAGAATACTTCACGAAGTCAGCTCACCTTTGATTCCGAACAAGCGGTTTCCAAGGAACAAGGAGATTAAGTTTGAAATTTCACGGTCCCGTAGTCATAGAAGCACAGTAGAATATCATTGCTTGGTGAAAAATATGATTCCAGAAACATGTATTGGCAAACGCGTATCTGAAATGAACCGTTCCGACCTTTAAATATATTAAAATGTAACGAAATATTTAGTAATATGTAAAAATATGTAATTATACCGTGCTATATAAAAGTAATTAAAATAACAATGATTATAATCCATTTAGAATGTCGTGTAAACCCTAAAAATATTATTGAAGGCAGGTACCTTGTTCCTGTACAAATATGTATTTACATGAAGATCCGTTCCCTAATTACGTCGTTAATTCTGGTGTCGTCACGAAGGCCTTCCAAAGTACTACAAGAACCTGAAGGAGAATATAAGAAACAGTCGTTGGAATAAGAGAGAAAACTTACTTTCAGTTGAACATCTTAAAATAATTCAAGATACTATCTCATATGAATCAAAATATGCTCAGAATTTTAGAAATCATTACGAAAAGAAAATCTTCCGTTGAAATAATGCGACAGGCCCCAATTACCATTAAATTGATTGTGTACTGTGGTTTATATTTCTAGATTGCATTAATGATAAGGGGAACCTACAAACCTCTCATGTATTCCTGAAAATAACTTTTATTTGTTTGCTGATACTTTATTGCCAGTTATTTCCTTAGATACAGAGTTAAATATACACCGCATAACTTACCTGGATTAAGAGGATCATGGTTACGAGGGAAATATGAAAACTAATGTGTTTTCTTATGAAATTATGAGAGGGAATTACTCTACGGACATATGAAAAGACAAACCGAGTCAAGTTAACAACTAGTTAATTAGTAAATAAGTCAATATGAATCATTAAAATTACGTAAAAAATAAAATCATGTACCACGGGCGTTAACTGATTGTAATGATCTCGGGTAATAGAAAGCGCACCAAAGGCCCTCGTTCTTTTTGTTGCCGGCCGATAATTAGAATCCTTATAATACCCTTGGTGTTTAATTAACTATTTCACCCCACCTCGAGAAATACATTCGCCTTTGGTGTTTGTAGAACTAGAACTCAGAATGAGACAGCACAACATACTTGACAAGCAGCGCGGCATTTCTTAATTACATCGCGAGTCGCACTCAGAAGGCCCACCCCGAGCGCCGGCAGCGCAAGGGGCGAGCGAGGTGGCGTGGCGGGAGGGGCGAGGCGTGGTGAGGGGGGTGGTGGCAGGGAGGAGGGGCGTGGTAGGGAAAGCGGGGCGGAGCAAAGGTGAGCCGTGGCGGGGCGAGAGGGGAGTGGCGAGGTGAGGCGGTGGTGGCGGGGAAGGGCGGGCGGGAAGGGGCGGGCCAGGAGAGGCGTTGGTGAGAGGGGAATGGCGGGGCGGGTGTGGCGGAGAGTAAGAGTGGGGGGCGGGTTGTGGCGAGGTGCAGGCGGTGGTGCGCGGAAGGAGGGGAGGGGGCGTGGCGGGGAAGGCTGACAGGAAGGACTGCGGGGAGGAGCGTGGCTGGAAGGGGTGTGGCGGAAGGGCGGGACGTGGAGGGGTTTTGGTGGGGGAGGAACGTGTCGAAGCGAAGAGGGGCTTTGCGAGAAGGAGTGGTGAGGAGGGACGGGGCGTGCGGGGGGCACTAGGCGTGGCGTGGCGCGGCGCGCGAGGAGCGAAGCGCCCGATTGGCAGCGGGGAAGTACGGAAGGGAGGCGAGCGGCGAACGGAAGCTGCGAGGAAAAGTTGATTCTCCGGGACTGGCAGCGGGAGCGGGTGGCGCCGGTTGTGAGAGGCGGAGGCGACACGCTTGTTCCCGTGTCCTGTCTCCCCCCCCCGCCTACCCAATGTCCGGGGCTGGGCGCCCTTTTAGCGGCTCAGCCGGCTGGAAATCCGCTCGAGGAAATGGGTT
>BOPP01000150.1:721591-734078 GCA_017312745.1 Gryllus bimaculatus | reverse complement strand
AGCAACGAACGAATGAACGAACGAACTTAAACAAGCGTTCTCTAGCAATTTTGAGAGAGTTGTTTCCTTATCTCTCTTCGCGAGGAGACATCACTTGACCACAAGGTTACTGGATTTATCACCTTGTGATTTTTCTTCGGGGACACTTAAAGACATAAGTGTTCAAACGTCGCCCGACAACCCTGCAAGCACTCCAGAAGGCAAGCATCTAGAGAGTGGCTCCCATGCCACCGGAAATGTTGTGATGAACTAAGAACAACTTCCGGGAAAGGATTCGTCAACGTGTCAGCAATAAAGGACGCCATTTATCAGACATGCTGTTTAAAACCAAGTAATATAATATGTCGTAGTATTTGTTGTTCACAAATAGAAGTATTCTTCAGTATGTTTCTTTCTTTCTTTCTTTCTTTCTTTCTTTGTAAATGCCTTTTGAAATAGAGGAGATCCTTTTGCCTGACCCTGCTTTATGCTAAGGGAAGTTGATAGTTTTGTGCGGTTTACACCATCTACACAAAATCATTCAGAAATGTCATGAAACTGCTGGATAGATAGTTAACCTCCCTCATGGATACACCAAACGTACTTAAGGCGAAATATTTAGAATTTTGTAGATTATGACACGAAAAGTTTAACAGACGCACACGCAACACACACGTTACTTGCAACACACATTGCCGTTATCTCGTTCTTTAAAGACATGATTTGTAGCCCAATGGTCACCTTTTTGGGCGTTATTTTGCAGACTTCAAAATTAATCGTTTTACATTTTATTACATTTTTGTATGTTTCGCGGTAATGTGTATCTGTACGCAATAAAATGAATAGTTAGAAATATACTTGAATATATATATATCGAAATATGAATTAAATTTACTATTTTATATTATGTTTAATGACACGGGTCATACAATGAGTATTTATATTTTTTTAATAAATGAGTCGCCATGTAAAAATGTTTACTCACTCATCTTACGTAACAGATCAGGGTCTCACATGTTTCTAGTTTTGAACGACGAATTAATTTACGACTAAATTACATGTAAGTTTTGCAAGATATATAAATAACAATAATCATAATATCTGTGTGGTATCCATGTAAAACAAAAAAAATTGAGAAAAAACAAAAAAAAATAATAGTCATAATATAAAGAATTGAATTTAAACAGTTCTTCGAACAGGAACATAAGTGTTACTACCATAACAAATGCAACCCGCTCGGCAACAAAGTGTTGCTGGTTGCCTGTCCAATCGAACGGCTATGAAACCGAGAAATGTTTCGAAACTTGACTACTACGAGTAGTCGTTACTTGCTATACTTAATCCTTAAATTTTACTATGTTGAAGAAATTGTATTTTTATTTGTTCTATTTAAAAAATAAATTTAATGTATTTTTTAAAGTTAATTGAATCAGTGGTTCATAAACCAATTGGCAGTAATTCATGAATATTTTTAGTATGAATCAAATAAAAAGTTAGTGATACAATTAACTCACAAAAAACCTGACTTTGTCGTAACCTTTTTGAAGTTACCTGCATCAACAAGTCATTACTAAAACGTAGTTGGAGGTGAGTCGTGTCCCGAGATGTGTTCAAGCTCAATTACCCGGACCTCCTGGAACTAGAGGATGCTCGCTTCTGATTCCTGATGGCTGGCCCTGCGAGGCCGGGGGGGGGGCAGTGGAGCCCCTTGTGCGAATGAGGGTGTCGGGGCCGTCGGCCGGGCAGCGGGTCAGCCACCGCCTCCCTTTCGGACGGCCCTCGCCGGCCGGAAAGAGGCGTTCCACGCGGCACAGCGCAGAGCCCGCATCGGCGAGAGAGAGAGATGCAGCGTTGCCAGATCTTCGAAAACATCCGATTTTGTATATATAGATAGAAAATCTAATTATAAAATAATAATTATTATTATTAGATATTTAGATATATATTTCTGCGTAGTATTTTATCAACCTGTGGGTTGCAGAACACTACCAATTTACATATTACAACTAGATAGTTAATACAAGTAATTTTTTAAAGCAGTATACGACAATAATAACAATAAATATAACATAAGAACCAATAACAGCATTACCTCTACAATTTAATGACATGTAAGACGCCATGACCTTAAGACTTAGACTTTAGATGGCAGTTAAATCCCAATAAGAAAAAAAAAAATCAAAGTTTTCTAACGGGAAAATTGAGAATTGCATTTTTTTTTTAAAATAACGATATTTGGAGGCTTTTGAGGCGGGTAGCCTAAATCTCCTCCACTTGCGTGAGTTTGTGGTGCGTGTTAAAGTGTATAATTTAATGGATTATACAATACTTCCCATTCTTTTGCTCTGATATATAAGTGCAATAAAATGCGTATAAGCATCTGAGCTCATTTTGACAAAACTTAGTTACGACCTATTCTCTCCAATGAACGATTTACAGCATGATGTTTTCTGCCAATAAAACAGGATTACCGCTTTAAGAGATTAAAAAAATAGGTTTCCCCACAATTATGATATATTCCCGAATGTCAAACTCTACATTTGCTCCTCATAAAATTTTATTATACACTTCGCACACATGTTGAGTAGGAAAAATGATTTTATACCATGCTGGAAATGTCTCTTCAAACCTTGGTAAGCCCTTCAGATATTATTTTTACGTATGGAAGAGCTTGTTCCTATCACAGAAATGCTAGTCCTAATGAAAACTGTCAAAACGCGTCCCGTAAAATTTGCTGCTGTGGAGGCTAATACTTACGAGACTTACCAGGGAATGTATCATATCTACTAAATAGAGCAAACGAGTGTCATAATCTTTAAATTATAAATATATTGTGCTATATTTCTCTCTTATTATTTCAATATAGACTCGGTCTGACTAGACTGCGAATTGAATATATTTATACACTGACGACAAAACGCTATAACTTTTAAACACACCCTAGACTAGAGGTCTAAAAAACCCTACCATTTAAATACTTCCTAACTCTTACAAACGCTCACGAAGATAATAACATTACATATGCAAGACGCAGTCAACATGCGATTTGCGATTCTAATCAGCCATGAACATTGAGAACAAGTGGCTCGAACCCCAAACTCCACGCAGAGGAATCTTGCAGATTGAGAGTAAGAAGTCCATGGTGATAATTAGAATAGTAGAGAAAATTATGCCACAAAATATTCGCGACTTAGAACTAATAAACCCTGTCAACTTCGTTGGTGGAAAGTGGGGACGCGTTTAGTAACCGATTTGCTTCTTGATTGTTTTAGATGTATTTTTTAGTGTCTATATATTTAAAGTTGAACTAAAATCTTACTCCCTCTCTCTCTGCAGACATTTCTGCGTAAAACTGTTGCATTCCCTCCTCAAATCATATAGATCTACAGAAATGGGCGACCCATTGTATTTTATCGGAGCGCTTGACCGAATTTAGTGGCCGCCAAATTGAGCCCGGACTATATTCCGGCAGCGAAGTCAGTTGTTCTCCCGAGAGAGACATTGAATAGTCTCGTAATTTTTTCGTTACAGAAAAGAGTCGAGAGAAAGCCCCTAGCTATATGGCGAGAGAGCGGAGAAAGCTGAGGATACATATGATTTACAGAAATTATTGAGGTGTGTAGTATATTTAGAATGTTAGACGAGTTGAAAGGAGAGCTGCAGCTACAAGAATCGAAGAGTGTGACTATTGTTATTACAAGAGAGAAATAGTGTTAAACAGCATGTACAGAGAACGGTGAATAGCATTTCCAAACTTCCAAAAGAGCTCAAGTATGACATATTAAGATGAGTAACTAAGTAAACGGCAAGTAACGTCAACAGATGTCGGAAACGCGAGTAAATATAGAATTAAACAAAGATGACAACAACACTAAATTTGCGCTAGTTTGTTTCAGATGCACGACATCGATGAATTACAAAAGTAGCTTATGAATGGCCAAGGTTAAGAGGACAAGAGGAGGCACCGAGAAGACAAGAGGGAGAGTGGAGGGAGTAAGAGAAAGACGGCCGACGAGGAAGGATGCGCGACAAAGATTTCAAAAAGCTGACTAAGAGTGCACTGTGGGTTAGAAGAATATTGGGAAGAGTTGCCTCTGACCCCTCTCACTGAGCGCCGACTCAGTTTGGTGAGAGAGTATATTCTCCTGAGAGTGAGACTGTAAACTACTGTATGAGCTGAGCTTCAGCCGAATAATGAGATCTCTAGACGGGATTGGACATGATTGAGAGAACGGACGGTGAGAGAACAGAAGTCGACGAGAGAGATGGCTAAGGAGTGGGAATATGAGAGAGATATTGAGTGAGATGAAGTGTACAAGAAGAAGAAGTACGAACACGTTAGGTTACCTCAAAAAGCCTCGGTGTAATATTTCGAACTCCGACCAATCCTTTAGGAGAAAACGATAGCGCCTTGGCAGCCTGCCAAGACTCATCCCTCTCGCACACCACGAGAACCTTCCTCTCGTCACTTTCATAGCTGTATCTTGGGAAGACGGAGAAAACATCTATCACCTCTCCGTCGCAGCAAATTCTTGCAGACTTGAAGATCCTCACTTAAGAAATTCACACTGGATAAACATTAACAGTTAGTCCCACTTTGTCAAATGTTAAATCAGAAATTTGTAGGGATTCGACTTCGGTCAGATATGGGTGTCTCCAACTCCGAGGCTAAAGTATCACTTGGAGGTATTGTTGGTTTATTGGCGCTTGAATGGGCAAGTCTATAACCTCTTGAAGCCATGAAGTACCTCAAATAAACGAAGCCCGTGTTTAACTGTAGCTACAAGATATTCTATCAAAAGTATCTCTTGGTTTAGCGCCTTAGCTAGGCAAAAACATTGAATGTCCACTGGATATAATTGACAAAAACTCTTAACACAACAACCTTTAAGAAAGCGGTCGATGGTATATATAAAATCGACGTGCGGATTCCTAGGGTCTCCGATTGCTGATCTAAAATTAAATTACTTCGGGGTGAACCCAGATCTGGCTATACTTTAGCATATTTGTTTTCGACTGTACGACTGCTAGTCTTGAATGTTTTCTGATCAAACATCCATCGTGATCTATACGCCAAAGTTTATGGCTCCCGGAACCTCCTCGCGTGCGCCGACAAAAGTCCAAAACTAGAAGGAAATCGCTAACAAGCTACGAGAAGATGCTTGTTTGTAACTAGGTATATATGTTCTAGAATTTTGGATGCAGATGTTTATTTTGTCGTGCTTTTTAAATTTATGAGAGACTGTGGCGGTAAAAAATTGCGTAAAAACCCTTGTCCTTAAGTTGCTTTGGGGGCATAATTGTAATTATTCAAGATGTCTGACTTACATTCCTGGACGTAGGGATTTTTCGTAAGTAACTGATAAATAACTCACTCAAATTTGTGTCTTGCCCACATTGCCGTTATCTAGAAAACATTCAGATCTCAATTTGAGAGAGTTCTTGAGTTGGCCCTATTCATATTTCAGCGGTGCATCTTAAATCTCCAATTTGCTAATATCATTGATGTCAAAGACAACCGATATCACGAACACATAATACGCAGCACCGGCCCTGATGGCGGCTGCATGTGAGTTACGGTTTATCTACATTAAATTAAAAATGCTAAGGCAAAATAATAATGTATCCCTCTTAGACTCATATTGTGTCATCTTTGGCAATACATAATGCCTTGCCGCCTGCACAGAATGCATGACTTAACAGGTCAATTGTAATCTATCGGAAACCCTTTAGGACGTTTTATTTGGTATGGGTGAATTATGATAATGAGCTCACTATGATGATAATGAGGCCTACGATCAAATAAATATAAAAACTTGGCGGCATACTAATGCTGGAAGAGCTCAAAGCTGCAGCCTCCTTGGCGAATTGCCTAGACCACCGGCTGCCAGTCACATCCAGCCCTGTCGCAACAGTGCCGCATTCGCAGTTTGTTATTTGCTGATTATTATTATTTTATTATTTATTTATTATGTCCTCTTTTTTATTATTATTATTATTATATATATCTAGGATCTATTATATAGGGCAGGACTCCACTATTATGTACTATCCGTGTGATTGAGCGATGATTAATATCTATTATCAGTTCATTTGATATTTTAGCTATACGGTGGTAAATGCTCTTTGCGTGACAACTTATGAATTCCTTAATTCTCACTACATAGTCCCTGCCGAACAATAATCTTCAATATATTTGAAATTTTTAAAGCTGGTAATTCAGTGAATATATCACAATATAGGTTGTTTCTTCTTCTGATGTTAATATTGAAGTATTATTATTATTGAGTTCCTATTAGCATTATTATTTATTCGATTTGCCCCATACTGATAAGTTATGCATATAAAAAGTTGAGTAATTATTGCTAACTAGCCAGTTATTGCTTACCCAGATCGCAATTACCCCGTGCCCTTGCTTAAGCTTGATCCTTCGGCGCGGGCCTCTCGTATCGTGTTATCCCGTCTGTCTGACGGAATCGGCTCTCTGTGCTGGCTCCGAAGGGCCCGCCGCGCCGCCCTATACCTTGGTCTTGGCGTACTGGTTCACTTTCCTCCGCTAATCGCGGCTAAATCTCTAAATATTCATAGCGGTAATTAGTTTCCATGCTCTATTAAATATGCACTAACCTCAAGACGTAATTATCCTGTGGGAATCGAAGCCTCATACCAATACTAGACGAAGTAAATAGCCAGAAGCCATCCGATTTCGCAGCTACTTTGTTTGGCCGCAGAGAATGTGAGGAGCGAGGATAGCGGCAAGATGAAGGAGGGATTTGACTGGGCAAAAAGTCAAGAGCGATGTTATGAAGAAAGATTTGTAGGGAGAGAGAGTGGCGAAGTGAATGAGGTACGGAGGTACGATAATGTGGGATGGGGAGACAAAGGGACCAAAATCTTATTTAAAGCTAAGCCTAGCCTGGAAATAAATTGGTTAGAGGTGATCCAGAGAGGAGAAGAGGCGTAGAGTAGTGATGTAGAGGAGAGAGAGAGAGGAGAGAGAGAGAGGAGCGTTGGTGTGGCGAAGGCGCGTGCGCGGAGATTGTGACGTTTTGCAATATGAACCTACGATGTGCCAAATGAGCTCGTCGATATTCGATAAGCAGAAAATGTTGAATTAATGTATAACTCAAGCCGTCGATGATACTGCAAAGCTCAACTGAAAATGTGACTGTACTAAACTTACATAGCTTGACAGTTATGCCAATAAATAAATAAGTGGAGTTAATATTAGAGCATCCTTGATGGTGCTGATAAACGTCTTTCAATAAGGCATCCGAGTGCTTAAAACAGATGAATGTCAAGTGTTGAGTTCATTATGAATGCATTTAATTGATTGCTATAATGTGAGAGTACATGCATCGCCTGGATGTGAGCTTTGTGGTTAGTGACAAGCGGTCAGTGGCCTGATGATGCTAGACTGGTTCTGTCAATTTGAGGCACTGCCTTAACAGTTGTTATCGACCAATGCTCTGTTTTCTTTTTTAAAAATAATGTTCGTGGATAACATATTTGTCGGAGATGATGAGGCTGCTCTTTTTTTGCAGTCACAGTACGACGCTCATTACAAGTCAGCATATTTGTTTACCTCCGAAGACTTTTATTGGTAACTCTCTTCGAAGAAAGATTGGAAACAAACGTTCCATTGCACTTTTTGGGAAAGCCGTTTATTAAGAAGCCTTCATTCCATCCGGTTTTGGTGATTCTCCGCAGCAACTGTAGATGTCACTGCGACGGCGCAGTATGGACATGTGCGGAGACGTTCCGGAATAATTAGGGTTGCGAGTCCCGATGCTGCACGGATTTGTCGGTAACAGGAGAGCATAGCCTTTTGTCTGGGTCGCCAGCGCTCTAGCGGAGGCCCCGAGCTCCAGGTGTCGGAGTACTTGATGCACGCGCACTCAGCGGCTCGTTGCCCGCCTCCCTGATCGGTGTTTCCGTGTCCAGAGTTCCCGCTGGTCTCTAAGCAGCAGGCGGCGCGAAACTGTGTAGTCTGCAACGCAAAATCCAGGGCGGGTAGTTCCATAACAACGGCCACGGTTCAGCGTGAGCAGGCGTCGACTGCATTCACTTCTTTCCTTCCCTCTTTCCTCTCCGTTACACTCACTTACATGCATTCACTTTCACAGTCACAGGGTGAGCTTAGGGTTTCGTTACTGGTACAAGACTAGATCCTTGTATTATGCTTCGGATCGTGTTTTGGCGAGACATGCTGGTGGGTGCGGGAAAATTCAACTGTGAAGCAGGTCTGGTGCCGGATTCTCATCCCAGAGACTAAGGTCATAGCCCACGTGAAGTCGCCTCCACAATGCTGTGTCCGCGCGTTTTAAAACAATCGCTCGCACTGAGCATACTTCCAGAGTGGAAGACCCGACCGACGATTTCATTCCTCGGTGTCTCGCCCGAAAATCACGAACAATCAATATGGAACGTTGCATATGTAATCCCTCATCGTGCGCAACCCATTAGTTGGCCTTGTGCCTATGATCTCCCGGCGTTGCTTTAGCTGCGCTCGGGCTTTCTGTCGTGGTGGCGACGGATGGGGGTTACGTGTGTGCCTTTTCCATTAGAGTGATGTGCTGCTATTCTGTGTGTGTGTGAGGTGGGGATGAGCTCTGCTTCCCCACCGCGAGCAGCGTGCGGCTGGGGGAGGGAAGCCGTCCCACTTGACGCCGAACCACGGCGCGCCGAGCGCCACCCGGCACGACACTAGCTCGCGCGCGTACCGAAGCCCCCTTCTAATTTACGTACCCATTGCGCTCATCCTCTGCCCTAGCGCCTGCTCTCCTGCGCAGCTTCAGCACCCCCGCCACGCCCCCCTCCCGCATGATGGGGCATAATGGGCTGGCCGGCGGTTTCTATCCACTCCGTGAGCACTCGTCTCTCTCTGCTCGCTCAAACATCATGTTTTTGCCCATGCTCTTATTCCTCGCGTTGTCCCACAGCTCTCTATATCAACGTGCGTCACGCTTCGATTATCTGTGAAACCAATTTATTTTGCTTGTTAACCACTATATTGCAGAATGCGTGTATCCGTATGTTTTTATTTTCCTCCTCCTCGAATGCTTCCACTTTGTTGAATATTGTAACGAGATCTCTTCTGTCTAATACCCCCATTTTACCATTTCATTTTACAGTTTCTCCGGCCACTTACGAGACCGTGCAGCTTCGACAAAAAGCCGTGAATGTTATGGAGTCGTCCGATGAAACGGCGAATTTTCAGCAGAAGTTTCTTATATCGCGTCTATTATCTGATAAATAAAGCTGTATTGTGCCTTATTAGTATTGATCTATTAATTGAATCTTCATATTCTATTATTTTATTATTTGTTCATATACGTTCCATAGATATTTAATACTTCGAGAGCGTATAACTAGGTCTATGAAGTATCTATCTGCTCTCTCAATCTAGTCCATGTAGTCATCTGATATATCCAAGCCCAAATTGTATCATTGAGATTGGTATTATCTTTTTTGCGCGTATCATAGAATAGCTTTCATACTGATAAATGCAATCCATGTCTAATTTTTCTAATATCTCCGCATCTTCTGATTCTACTATCATAGAATAATAAATGTGATTTTTTGAATATAGCACGCCTCCAGTGTTCTGCATTTTGCGTTCCTAGCTACAGGTCGGTTTATTCACAAGCTAAATAGACCAAATCTTTTGCTTCTCAAAGCATCTTCTCGGAATAGTTGTCGGCAATTAAGCCGGTGTCGAGATCGGTGATGGTATCATGAGTGTGTCACAAGAGGTACGTTACAGGATACACGATCCTGAAGAGATGACCGGTGTCACCGGTGATGCAACAAAATCAATGTCTTTCGATAATCCGTCATCCGTCAGCTAATACCACTACAGAACCTGACTAAGATGGCGCATGGTCCATTGCAACTTGATCTAAATCACAGATCGAGTTCTTACCGACATCGGTTATTCAAGAATTATGGCAGGGACTTTCTAATACTGTGACCCGAGTAATGGATAGCAGAGGGACATATACAGGACTTGAATCTTTGTGTCTACATGTACTTGATTGTCACTGCGTTTTAATGTTTTATTATTATCTCTATAGTATACTTATATTGTCAAGACGAAAATTGCATATCCAGTATTGTCGGAAAAGTCAATTTTATACTACTTGCGTTTTATATTCACACAAACCAAGAATCCGAAGTTGTTATTTTTTTAATGAAATAGAGAGTGGTGCCAGCTCTTATAATATCATGCATGCTGCTAGCGCAACCTCAAAATAGTCCGCAGGATCATCATTGTTAGTATCATGAGACACGACTGTGACAAACTTAGCTGGTACGAAAAGTGAATGATGTTATCTTAAGCGCTGTTCCCAAGCCTGTGTAGATAACCGATAGCGTGTCATATTAATTATTTATAGTACCAATCCATTATTATAATCAGTCATCCTAGAATTCCTAACCCACGATATGTCATGCTCCAATCCAGGAGCTATTACATACACTACAGCTCTTTTTAAGTTGAAAATCTTTAACCACTATCAATATTAGAAACTTTACCATCTCGTACTACATTCTAGCAACATCAGTAGATTACATATATACACTGTGATTTACTATAATATCACTTAATGAAGTAGTTAGATTTTCATATTCCATCGCCATTGAGTTAATATTGAAATATAATTATATGAAAATATACAAAATTATAATATATAATATTAAGTAGATGTGTGGAATTTGCATCTGTAGCTTCATTTGATCCTAAATTAATTGCGTATTGGCCTTAAGATAGAGTATACCAGCTTGTATCAGGACTTAACAGTTCAAAAAAGGCTAACTTTATACGCGGAAATTACGTTATGATAGAGTTCTATGTTATATTAATAATTCGATAGTTTTCTCTGATCTTGCTCTACTTCATATGATGTAATATACCCAGAGAGATTAAGAGAATAAAGTCCTCCCTGAAAACCACTGGGCGAAGATTCTTTTATCAGACATAAAACTTGCTGTTATCAAGACATTACAATAATAGATCTTCTTAAACTGTACGCTATTCACATGTATTTTAAAATTGGAGTGGCCCCTAGAGCAACGTGCAAATAGAAATCATTAACAATAATTTGAGACTTGCACTCCCCTTGAGCAGCCGACCCAACATACCGGCTGCTGAAAGCGTCGTGCATTTTGCAAAACAAATATTTCATGCGAATATTTTTAAGATTTCCTGTATCATTAAAAGATTTAATTTATTTGTTTCTTGCCTCCCCAAACAAAAAAACCCCCCTTCGCTAAAATATTCTACTCCCAATGCATAACTAATATAATTAACAAAAATTATAAAATAAAATGAAATCAACCTAAGGAAATGAGTTATATAAAAATCTATCTATATATATTTTGCTAAAATTTGAACTCGATAGGCAGTATCTTAAGAGTACTGCGATCGGAAGGTCGTTGTTTCTAAAACATGGCGCGGTGTTGGAAATGCACAGAGATCTGTCCACAACGAGACCGGATCTTCTAAAAGAGCAATATTTTCCCCATTAAATAAATATAACGACAATCTGATGAGAAGAAAATAATCAGTAACTTTCCAGTAGTCAATTGAGAAGAGGCAGAGTTTCGGCTCCGCCTCCAGGCCTATCTGAATCACGAGCAGACCGCTCTGTACAGCTGAATTGCCTATCAACTCACCAACATTAGAGGCACGTGGAATGACGAGACTAACCCCGACAAAAAGGCGCATTAATTTGGACTATACTACAAAACGAAGCCAACGAGCGACGCCAATTATATGATTTTTCACTCGCCCCGCTAGAGACAAAGGCCGACCCAAAAAAAACTCCCCCCCAATTGTTGTCTACCCGAAACGCTCTTCCTTCTACCTCTTCCCCTTTACTCGATCATGTGTACGCGCCACCCCTTCTTCCTTTAAATTATTCCATCCCCCCTTGCTCATCGAGACTCAGATCGAAAAGCCCTCAAAATAAAATAAGGCCCGAGTCTAACAACACCAATATAAGATATGTGCCTATAGAACTCCTATCTTTGTCATAGCTTTGCAAGAGAATCTCAATTCGATCGTTGGCTTATGGTTTATGAATACAATGGGTTGTAGTGGGATGTATAATAAGGACCGGACCCCGCGGCGCCGCACACACAGCTGATAGCCTAACCAGACTGCAAAAAAAACCACCCAAATCCCGGACGAAGAAGCTCCCATTCTATGTAGTGCAGATCCAATGTATTCCTAAATAAAGAAACCAAATTCCGTGGCCTCTTTACTAATATCAATTTCTCCTTTCATTCCTTCTTTCATGCTTCTCACTCAATCTCTTATCTTCTAAGCATTACGTGCTACTCTCGCCCATACGGCTTATATTTCTATGCCAGTTAGGACATTTTTCGCATTGTACACGATGAATTCTATCTATTGGATTATTATTTGAATCATCTCACGGAAATTGTCGCATTATATCGTTTAGAATAATTCCATATCACTTAAGCTTTCCCCGCTGAACTATAC